>JABSTB010000681.1:0-82930 GCA_013756995.1 Neonectria neomacrospora | reverse complement strand
AGCTGCCGACGTGCGGATGGTACGGCTTCAGCAAGGGCAAGTGCGGCAAGGGCTCGTGTCCCAGCGACATGGTGGAGATTGGGTCCAACCAGATGTACTGCCACAAGAAGCAGAACTACCAGTCGGCCTGCTGCACCACCGACGTCAAGAGCATGAAGGTCTACGGCACCTGCGAGTGGGGGGCGTATCCGGACTGTGATAGCCAGGACGGGTGCCCGAACCCGGCCGGTGACAGCAGCAAGAACTACATGTGGGCCGGATCGGCCTCGGGGTCGGGCGGCGGCAAGTGTGACGATAAGAAGAACCCGCTCGGCCTCAACACCCCCGACACGCAGTTCCACAAGTTCTGCTGCGACATCCACAACGCCAACCTACGCTTCACCGACTGCCAGTGGTTCAAGGACGTTGGCCCAGCCCCAGACCCTCGCCCCAATGGCTTCTGTCGCAGCGGATGCCCCCCCGACCGCGTCCGTGTCGCCATCGACACCGAGGCCGCCGTCTGCAGCAATTCCGGCACTGGCGGCATGGCCCGCTGTTGCAAGACTAGCGTCAACGACAAGTTCGAGGTCGAGAACCTCAAGCTGGATGCCTTCCGGAGCGCCATGAAGAAGTGGATCGACGATCCCGCCTGCCCCAGCACAGGAGCCCGTCTCTCTCAACGTGCTGATCTGCTCGGCGACGTAGTGGCCAACGCCTCGTTGCCCATGGAGGCTGAGCTGGCTTAAGAGCCGACGTCGAGATCCATGATATCACAGCATAGCTTCTGCTCGCCTATGTCCTAGCTAAGATAGGCAGCGAGGCTATGCTTGAGGAGATGGGCAGAATATGGGACAGTTACATGGAGGACAATTTCCCCTACCTGACGAGACGCTACCTCAAATCCTTCCTAGGCATTACCCCCCAGTGGGAATCAGACGGGCCCGAGGAGACGGCCCGGCGCATCCTCTGCAGCCGTCACTCGTACAACGCCCGGGTTGCTGCTATCCAAGGCACGAACGGCGGCGGCAATGCCAAGTGGATCAACTGCACCTACGTTGTATGTGACGAGGACGGCGTCTGCGGGGACGGGGAGGACGAGGTGACCAGAAGGCGCCGTGCCCCGCTGCTCAGTCGGTCCACGCACCTGTACGCACACCATCATCACTGGCTGCATGCCCGCCAGGTGTCGAAGCCGGAGGAGTGGGCGGCGGAGGTGACTAGCCTCGACGACGAGAAGGCAGCGTTCGAGTATGAAATTCCTGCGGTGAGTGTAACCCACGCAGTTGATCGGACCAACGACTGACGCTCTTTAATCAGAACAACCCCCCAGCAGGTTTTGATCAAAAGCATCCGATTCTCAAAAATACGGCCGAATTCGAGGCCCCCGACGATTGCTCCGACTGGAATTTAAAACTGGGAGGAGGAGTATGGACCAGCGCTAGAGCGGGCTTCCAGAGTACGTCGCTCTTGCGCGGTCGATGCATTGTCACTAACAACTTGGATCAGCCGAGCATCCCATCGACAAGAGTATGATGAGGCAGTTCTTCACCGACGCAGCCACGGGAAGGTACAATGACTACTTTATGCTCATGTAATGTAGTAAGCTACTCACTAACTCAGATTTAACAGACTGCGGTCTGGCCTCAAATCTCTATATGGCCCAGTGCCTATAAAATTCTTCGAGGAAATTCTGGTATTAGGTGCTGATAATGACTTATGGCCGAAGATCCCTGGCAACCCAGAATTCAATAATGGCAACCTATTCAGCTGTCTTATGGAGTGCCTAGGCAGCTAGACTAATGACATAAACTTTATCATTACTGACAAAACCTTGAACGGGGTTAAAGGCAACGTACGTACATCATCGAAACGTTCAGGGCAGCGGGGGAAGGGAAACAGCAGTCTCACACTAATTCTTTTCTCTCTACACAGTTGATGCAGCTCCAGGACCCCATCACGAAAGGCAGTCAGCAAACCAAGATAGAGAACAAAATTGATTACGTCTTGGGAGTCTTACGTGCTTGTGTCGCCACGTTTGACTACATGAACACCGACACTAGCCCCGGCCCCGACGTCTTCGGGAAAGTATCAAATATCATAAACGACATTCTGCACCAGTTGTCACACGCTGAGGTACTCTGGCAGAGAGCCCACCCCGGCAGCAAGATTGCGATAGGCCAGTTCTTTTTGGAGTGGCTCCGAGATTATTACGGCCAAGTGACGATTAAGGCCGAAAAGTTTCTTCGAGAGGTAATGTTCGAGGTGGAGTTGTACTGGGAAAAACAGACGGGTGAGCAGGCGATACAGGTGTTGGAAACGATTGATTCGTTGGAACCCCAGATTCACAGCCTCCGCATCAGGACTGACTGGGACACCCCCATTTTTGAGGATGATGATCCGATGGATGAGGATACGGATATGTTAGGGTGAGGTTGTGGATTTTGCAGTCCAGCATTTTACAGACTTGCTGGTTTATAGCTATAATCGATCGCATCCTTACACCAATAACTACTACTCATCTTCATTCAACTTTAAACAGAGACCTCTGGGCACTGTAGTGAAAGGACAAAGGTCGTACTTCAGAGCACATGCCTGTAGGCTCGGTGGCAGAGTCCCCAGGCCAGATATACTCTTCGAGATCCTCCTCCGGGCCATCGAAACGCAGGGTCCGATGAGGGTTGTCTATCAAAAGCATGAGCGAATGCCAAAGCTCCAGCAAATAGCCTGTTGGGATCCTCATCCAACCCCAGTTATCATCACCCTCTTCCCAGTCATAGGCAACCGCCTTAATAACAAATTCGCCCTTAGAAATGTCTTTAAGCACTGCCTCATCGGCTACAAGAACAAAGCGAAACCGGCCCCCTGCTATAGTCTTTTCCGCTTTAGGGTGCTCATAGAGGCATACCTCTCGAAGCCGGCGAACATCGAGGCCATCAAGTAGCGACGGGTCCTCGCGAGGATCAAGATGGAACCGCTTCTTGATTCGCTTCAAGTCGTCCATGTGTTCGTCTTGGTCTTGGTAGAATCCCCACCCATAGCGTTCGGTTCGTCGCTCCACGTCGTGCCTGTATTGGTCCTCGTCTTCGTAGTATCTGAGCGCGAGGTGGGTTTGTCGCTTCAAAGCGTCGAGGAGCATGTCCCAGTGTTCATTAGACTCGGGGTTGTAGTATGTGCGGTAGATAGTAAAGCCCCAGTTGCCGTAGTATTTGAAGTTCTCTGGGAGCTTCCTATCAATCGGCGGCCTTTTGACCCCAGGCTCCTTACGAGGAGGTCGCCACATGAGATCAATCATTTCTGAAACTGTTGCCATCTTGGTATTCTTGGCGTTTTCTAGCAGTAAGGTTGTTTCGGTAGTGCAGTGTGTGTGTTGGAAAGGAAAAGGAGAAGGTGACTCTGTTGCCCAGGTAATGTTGCCTGTTTTATAATTCCTGTTGGATCGACCCCTCGTGTAGTGGCATAAGACCTGAATTTGCATAAACCTCTGGTATATTGATATCCTAGCCCCTGTTGGATAATTATAAAAGTGTTGGATAGCGTACGGCAAATTCGATCAGGCTAATAGGGATCAAAACGATGTGGAGCCCGAAGATGATGATTGCATTGATCAAGGATCCCAAGTTGCCAGCACGCTGTCAGATGGACGCTCATCGTTCCATGAAGATGTCGCGGACGAGAGTGTAGTGCCCTTCGCAGTTTGCTTTCTCTTCAGGATGCTCGGTTTATGCACGCCATACCTTGGGCTTTGAGCCTCATAGTGCTTGAAAAAAGGCCGCACTTCGGAGCAGTGGCTAGTTGGGGGGGCCACGTTTTGCCCGGCCCAAATATATCCTTCGAGACCCTCCTCCTTAGAGCCATCATAGCGTAGGGCCCTATTAGGGTAGTCCTCCCAAAGCGTGAGCGAATGCCAAAGCTCCAACAGAGAACCTGTTGGGATCCTCATCCAACCCCAGTTTTCACCCCCCTCTTCCCAGTAGAAATCAACCGCCTTGACAATGAATTCACCATTGGCAATATCGTCAAGCACGGATTCATCAGCGAGGAGAACATGGTGATACAGGCGCGCCGCCATGGTCCTGTCACAGGGGTCCTCCTTCATACATACTTCTCGAACGCCGCGAACGTCGAGGCCATCAAGGAGTGACGCGTCCTCACGAGGATCCAGATGGAATTGCTTCTTAACCCTTTCCAAGTCGTCCCTGTCTTCGTCTTCATCTTCGTAGTATCCAAGTGCCAGGCTAGTTTGTTGCTTCAAGGCTCCCAAGAGCATATTCCAGTACTGGTCAGAGTGCGGGCCGTAGTATGTACGGTAAATAGTGAAACCCCATTTTTCGTAGTATTTGAAGTTCTCTGGGAGCTTCCTATCCGGTTCTTGCCGCTTAGACCCACGGGGCGGACGGGGAGGCCAGTAGATCTGATCAATTATTTCTAACATGTTGAACTCCAGTTTGTTGGACTTCCGCGCTCTTACGCGTACTTTAGCTGTCCGCTCCATCGTCGACGTGTTGCTGCTACCACAAGATCAAAAAGATGATTCCTGACGCATATCAGAAAAGTCATATAGAAGCTCCAAAGGAATAATACAGTGTGGATGGGAAGAAAGAAAAGAGAAGTTGCGTCTCTTGCATGATGTTCGCTATTTTATCCTTCCCGCTTTAACCTGCTATTCTGTTTATTATAATATGCTACCTTATGTAACATTTGCAATCTTTTCCAGGCGACCAACAAGCACGGAAGGCAGCTCTTCACGGATACGGTGGTACCAATCACGGACTATACCTCCGCCGTATGGGGGCACGCATGCAGGACAGGAGAGCTTAACTAGTTGAACAGAAGGTGGAAGCTAGAGGCGCAAGTTATCACCAGCACCTTCCGAATGGCGGCGGCGGCGGTGTTGGAAGCAGACGCAAGTATCCCTACGATAGGGGATCGTCATACTCCGGCCGGCACTACTCTATTATCTGGATTGAACTGCATACCCTACCAAAGATACACCCACTTGCAGGTCTCAAAGTATCAAGAAGCTGGAGATGTATGTTTCCGATGAAGAAGCTCGCGTTAGCACAAGAAACGAACACGGTATATACACTACCACCATGGCACAGCCGCCTGCTCATTAAGTATAATTTTGACCAAGATATGGCGACAGAAACCACCAACATGATGGAGGGTATTCTGGTGGCAACCAGTGCCACGGAGAAGGCAGGAATGATAGACATGGGCAGCATCGTCCGTGATACTCTGAGCAACAGCCCGGGCGGGTTGTTCGCCAGCTACTCAACTATAATCCGCGTCAGAGACGACCAGAACATATACACAGCAGATCTGGAAGCTATAGCAATAACACTAAAATGAATGCCGGATCTGCAATGGCTGTTAGCCAGTGGAAAATGATTCGCTTCAGTCAAAGACAAGGGGAAAATGACATGTTACTGACACGATCTCGATGAACTGGCCTTTGTTCATCAAAGCTTTGTCACCTCGCACCCCGCACTCCAATTTCCACTGCAGTTTATATTCATGGCAGAGAAGTGTGTACCGACCTAGAGTCCATCATCGTAGGCATATAACTTTATCAATACACCTCTTCATAACCCGAGTTACATCAACCACGACTTTATTTTTAACATCTACCTTAACAGTTTATTCTATGAGCTTATAATAGATAAGTAGGGTATGCTTTGTTTATATTAGATTAGATTGATTAACTGAAATACCTTAATAGAGTATATTTTATTTGTAATCCCTTTTATTAAACTATGCCTTTAGCTAATGTGTTGGAACCAGCGGACATCGCGGTCAGGATAAGGTGCAAAAGTTACTGTGTTTTAATTGGCTAGGGACCACTTTCAACAATTGGTCCGATCCAGCCCGAGATAAAAGGAAGGTTGGGACTGACAAGGTCTGTCAAGGAAGTTAAAGGAGACATCAGTTTAGGCAGTGAATTTGAGAGCCAAAGATGCCCGTTTTCTGGTCAATTTTTAAGTGTTCCTTATGATCGTACTGGCCTCGGTCTGATGGCCTTTTATGTTTTAAAATTGAACTTGATTTGACTGACTTTTTCCTTACCCTCTGGGAAGCCGAGCGACAAACCGCGTCTCTCCCTCCGCTGCTCACACAGTCAAGCCGGTTAGGTAACTTCAAGACCTGCTAGCTCACTCTCGCCAACACACTAACTAATTCTAGGAAAATTATAGAACATATTTCTGACAACATTAGCAGCAGACGATATCGTGTACTCCCCGCGCGGAAGATGGCAATCGCAACATTATGTTTCCCAATCTTGCCTAGACTGTAGTCATTATTGTTGTTTGTGGAAATAGATTTAGGTCCTTCATGCTTTTCATCAAGGAAGGCTTACGCAGTAACGTACTCGGTCGCAATAGCGCAAATCCAACCAACTGTATAGTCATGATGATTGGATATAGCTGTGAGTGATGTCTTGTAAAGATATTTATGGCAGGGGCATGAGAGAGGCGTGTTATCGGCGTCAAGTTTGCCCTCGCTCTTAGGTGTAGCATTCACTCATGGTGTGCTCGTGCTGATTCTTTAGATAAGCCCCCCGGGCAGCATTTCTAGAAGTCCTCGGGTGATCGGGACGCTCAGATGAATGGGTGGACACCGCATAGCACTTTGCCGCTTATTGAAATGGCCAACTTCCGCTGAGGGCCCGGCGAATAAAATGTGACTGAGGCGAAGAGAGCTGTGCAACCCAACAGAGTTGGAAAACAAATCTTCGGGCCAGTGTAGATTCAGCGTCACTGATGTTTCCAGAGACTCGTACCAGCCAATACAGCACCAAATGCAGCTAGACATCGATCTGCGAGAAAATACAAAGCCACATTAGCACATTGGGATGAAACTGTGCGTCATTCTACCTTGTCATCCGGCACATTTCCTTGGCAAGTTCGCAAAGATGACGTTCGTAGTGGTGGAATGTTCCTTCACGATTCTGTTGCTAGAGTGAAGTTGTTCGTAAGTTACCTACTGAAGTTAGCGGGGAGCGGGCCTGAATTTGCACTTGTTCGACCACCACTTGGCTACGTCCGAGCAGAAGGCTGTTGGTGGGTGACCACCTACTATTAGAGACAAGACCTTGCTAAGTGTAGGGTGCCTTACTTTTGGCGGCACGGTCTTTCCAACACAGTCCCGTTTCGGGCAGGCCAGCCACTGACGTTAGGTTATCGGGTGATCAATTCTCACGCACAGATATCACATGCGGCTGTTCAGATGGTCGTGTCGGCGCGACATAATTGGCCCGCCGGCTTGGTACAATTCTGGTGCGCCTGCTAGTGTAAATGGTCATACATTCAGCCGGGAGTGCCGCGTTGAACCCAATAGCCCAAAACAGAGAGATGGTTTTAGCGTTGTATTCAGCTCGCCGCCTATAGCGGCCTCTTATTCGCTTCTAATCGTGCGGGGTATAACTGCTAGCAGCGTAGGCCTCAGCTCCTGATAATCCGCTTAAAGTCCTCTCAACAACCTTTCATTCCCACCTCAAGGTATTCTAGCATATTTATCTTCATTAGTACATCTCCTCTTATTAATATCATAGCTCTCCTCTTCCGCGCTCCCTCCCTGCTGACGCAATCTAATCAGTTTCCTCTCACGAAAATGGGCGCCAACGAGAGCAAATTCCCTAAATACGACCCGCAGCCCAGTCTGCGTGGCGGCTTGGACTTATCACCCGACGAGAGGATCCTCGCAACCTTCCGGTTCCAGCCAGCGGCTTGGGAATCGATATTCTGGGGGTCGCGCGAGCACCCGGTGCCGCTGGGCTCGATCGACGGGCTGGGCCACCTGACGAATAAGCGGATCGTCCTGTTCTGGGACACCAAGGCGGCGCTGAGCGCTAAGATGGTGCACTACGGCGGCGAGGCAGCTGGTATGTTGTTGCTACACCTTTGTTTTTCAAACGTAGGTGATGTATAGATATATTGTACCTATCCAAGGCGGTGGATGGATATGATTAAAGCTGCGTAGGTAATTAACCATCCAAATAGCCAAGACCGCCGAAGCCGTGCACCAGGAAGTCCTTGGCCACTTCCTCGGCGCCGTTTCTAGCATCACCTCGCGGACGCGCCACTACATGGAAGCCCGCGCAAAAGAGCACGCAGACACGCACGGCATCGCGTCATGGAATTTCAACTCACATGATCCCAGCTACAGCGCCAGTGGTGAGTGGCTTGCGCGGACGGCGCATGGCGCCTTTTTCGTCGTGCGCAGGGGAGGCAAGGGGCCGGATCCGGCTATGACGTTCATGCCAGTGTATATGGAGCAGGAATGGAGCGTCGATGATGCGGCGGAGTTTGACAAGCTTCTGATGAAAGTCAGTGTCACGCCTAAGAGAGTGAACGAGGTGCGTAAGGGCTCCGACGGGCTCGTTACCGAATATATTTCCTAGTAGAGGCACAGACAGGAGATTGGGGTATTTGTAGGGCTACTTATCCGTTTTTTAAGGAAAGGGGGTAGCTTATCTAGGGTTACTTTTTTAGCTGCTGCTTACTCCTTGACGATAGAGCTATTAAGGTTAATGACATCAGCTTTATCATAAGGGAAATGTAGAGGCGGGAACGTCGTCGGGAAATGGGGAAGTCCGAGATCAAGCCCAATAAGATGGAGAGCTTCACATCAGAGTATCAATGTAACGTTTTAGTCCTTATTCTAGTCGTATGCTTCCGATTCCGAGGAAATAACACAGACTATGCCTATTATTGTTTAGCTTTGTGCAGCTTTGTGTAGATGTTGGCGCTGAAAACATGGGCTTGGACCGTTAAGTAATATTTTAAACGAGTTAGAATCCTCGAATCGTAAAGGAAAGGGATACAGATTCTAGATCAATCCTGCCTCTAGCTCTAGACCACTGCAGTAAAACAGAAAGTCATTTCTGGTCTCCAATTTCGCTCCTTCCCCCGATATCAAGCTGACTTGCGCGCCATCCGCGGCTGGCCCCAGCATCCCCAGACCTCAGGTTTTAGCCCATGGCGCAGTGGAGAAGTATGAAGCAATAATTACACTACGGGTATTGGTTGGTGCGTGGTCATGATTCCACGGTAAAAGCTCCTCTTGAGTTTGTTGTTGTTTTGGAAGTATAAGAAGGGACGTCGGGCACCCTGGATTCACTTTTCGTCGCGAAGTTCTCCACCAACTGGCCCAACCATACTGCCGAGGACTGTACAATCGTGGCATTCCTGCTTCTTTACATCTTCATCTTTGGAGATTCGTGAGCACCGTTCCTGTTGGCCATGCCGGCCGAGCTGTTCCCCTCCAGTCTGTGAGATAAGGGTGTCGCCATTTCAACCTGTTCAAGTACGTTTCCACGCTATACATGACTCGACTTTTGGCATGCTAACTCGAAAAGACGGATCAACAACTTCATCATTGGTCTCATTACGCCTCTTGTACAGAAAAACGGATTAGGACCTACGCCTTCTTCGCTGCATTCTATGTGCTGTCTTCACCTGGGTGTGGTTCTTTATCCTAGAGATAACTGGCAAGGCCTTGGAAGAGATGGCCAAGGTGCTCAGCCATCTCAGCGGCGTTGAAGAGATTGCCAAGAAGGAACAGGTGTTGCAGGAAGTCTTTGATGAGAAGGCGGTTGCGTGTACGACTAAGTCAGCCTAAGTCTACTGTTGGTTGTCCAGTGGTGTAAGGGAAATGTATCAAGACTCGTTCTTGGGAGAGAATTGGTTCGGACATTGATGGGTATTCGCTTTCTCAGACCCGAGAAATAATTATTTGTCTCCCACTCTCGCGGTGTGTCCCGAAATACGCCTCAACTCACTTGCAACCTAGCTTAAGAGCGCTACAAAGAACTAAGATGGCGTGATAGCGAACTACTTTGCGCTCAAAGATGCGCATCCCACCTTTTGCACAAGCTGGGCGACGGGAAGCCAAGTCTCTAGGGCGATTTCAAGGTCATTTATGAAAAATGCCGTTTTCCTCAACGACGGAAAAGATGCCGAAAACCAGTTCCCATTTGAGAAGATGGTCAAGCGGGGGATTTGGCGGTGTCGCAATGGTGCGCGAAATTGCATCATCGCCATCGCCCAACTATTGCGAGCTAGCCTAGACACTTCAAGCGAGACTGACGTACCGTATCGCCTCGACAAATAGGCAACGATAGGCGCTTTAGCGGTAGCTGTTCTTGGAAACAAGGGTGATAGATAACGGCACGCAAGAACCGGGCTTCAGAGTGGGATGGAGGAGGCTCCGTCTACGGAGTCCGTCACTCGTCGCTCCCACTCGGGTGATGTGCTTACCAGCATACCTGACGCCTGCCCAATACCCTGCGTCTCCGAATCAACGGTACCCTATTCCAAAAGAAGAACCACAGTGATCCTATAAGTTGAAGCACTATCCCCGTCGACTAATATGGTAGAGCCGCAGGATAGAAACGACAAGAAGATCTGCAAATATGACTGTCACACGACGCTGGTATAACTGGTTCTCACCGGACGACAGCCCGGAGGAGCGAAAGCTCATCGTGAAGCTTGACCTGCTTCTTGTCCCGTATGCATTCATCCTTTACTGGGTCAAGTATGTTGACCAAACCAACATCAGTAAGTCTACAGCATCCAACTATTCTTTTCCTCGCTAACCACTCCCAGATAATGCCTACGTCTCAGGCATGTCCGACGACCTAGGCTTCAAAGGTAACGAGCTCGTGCAGTTCCAAACCATCTTCGTTGTCGGAAACGTCGTCGGTCTTTTACCGTTCATCTACCTCTTCCCCAGAGTTCCTATGCACTATCTAGTCCCGACTCTCGACCTCCTCTGGGGCCTTTTCACGCTGCTGCAATACCGTGCGCAGAGCTTTGGTGAGATCGCGGCATACAGATTCATGGTTGCGATTTTCGAGGTGAGTTGAGAGTACCTGGCCGATAAAGAAGATATTGACTTTTAGAAATAGGCCTCATACTTCCCCGGCGTGCACTTTGTACTAGGATCCTGGTACCGTGGCGACGAAATCGGCCGCCGCGGAGGCTTCTTCTATATTGGACTTACCCTCGGCACCATGACAGCGAGCTTGCTACAAGGCGCAGCGACGCAGTACCTCCACGGAGTAAACGGGTTGGTAGGTTGGCGATGGGCCTTCATCATCAACGCCGTCATCACCCTGCCCCTCGCGTTCGTGGGATACTTCATCTGGCCGGGAACACCAGCCAGGCCAAACCGCTTGATTCTCAAGGAATCCGAAATCGCCCTCGCCAAGAGCCGACTGGAAAAGACAGGATCAAAGGTCCAGAGCACGCCATTCTCTTGGACCTTGGTTCGTCGCGTCTTCACGAGCTGGCATTTCTACCTGCTGGTGTTCTGGGACATTCTATTCTTCAACACTAGCGCCAACTCTGCTGCGTTCTTGCTTTGGATCAAGAGCCTGGAGCGCTACGATACTACGACTCTCAACCAGCTGGCGGCAATCAGTCCTGGCCTCGGCATCTTCTTCGTCCTGTTCATCAACTTCAGCGCTGATCTCTGGCTTGGGAGACCGGGTGCCATCACGCTGGCCTCGTCTGTCAACTTCACTGGTCTGGTCATTCTTGCAATCTGGAACGTACCGGAGGCAGCCAAGTGGTTTGCCTTCAGTGTGACATTCTCGGCCGTGGCGGTTTCTTCAGTCTTGTACGGCTGGGCCAACACGATTTTGCGACACAACAACGAGGAACGCGCAATGACGTTGATTCTCATGACGGCTATCGCCACCTCGACAACAGCTTGGATCCCGTTGTTCACCTATCCCACCGTCTCGGCTCCACGCTTCCCCAGGGGTTATGTCTACTCGGCAGTGATGGTCGTACTACTTGTCGCCATGACGCAGGTCATCAGGGTTGTGTTTGGCAGCCAGGGGTAAGTTTGAAGCGCAGATTTGAAGCAGGATATAACTAACTTCTTTACAGAGAAAAGGTCCGAGTGCCAAATTCGGTTGTGGAGGATGACGGCACCGATCTCAGCGAGTCTGGTTCACCCCGGGAAGAAACACGGAAAGGGTTCAACGAGGTGGCAACACAAGTTTAAGTCACAGAGCCTTCTTGAGATCTCGGAAAGAAGATGGTGAAAGGAATTAAAGGAATTGAGTGTGCTTAGTGCAAGCCTCAAACCACATGCACGGGTGCTCCTAGCTTTGAGATCTCATCGCCAGAAATAATTAGGTCAATCATCTAATGTTTATTTTCCTTCACCGCGGTATCAACTCTGGCCGCCCTGCCCTGGGTTATCTGGCCTCGTTTGAGGTTCTCCAGACTGTCTATTTATTAATGGAAGATTTATCGCCGAATCAGACTGATCCGTCGAGGCCGTGGGCTGATAGGCCCTGTTGTTCTGCACGGGAGCCATCGGTGTTGATGAGTCCCACTTCGGATGTGGTACATCGGCATCCCTATTGTTCACGTCGAGTTGCCCGGCTAGCAGATTCTGCGGTTCTAAGAACGGAACATCCTCGTCAAAGCCTTTCCAGCCGTTGATATCAGCACCCTCCGCTGCCATACGCTGTAGTTGCAGCTGTCCATACGACGTCCAAGATAGCATGTCCTCGCGCTGTTTCCACCGCCAGCTCATGAAGCTTGTAATGGCTGCTGGCACAATGATCAACAGAGTACCTAGGACCGCTAGCACTATGAAGCCAGCGCGGTGGAAGTTCTTGAACTCGGTATCGTGGATCTTCTGTGTCGAACAGATAATGTCGACGAGATCGTCCCTGTCAGCTGATAACACAGGCAACATATTCTTCAGGCCGGGCAGCGTTACGTCCGGCGGCCCAATAGAAATGCTGATGGGGAGGAATTGCATCTTCGCAAGCCCGATCTTGAACCAGTACAGAACCTCGCGCTTCCACTGGTCGTTCGGCAGCGGAGTTTGAAGGCCCACGACCAGGCCTGGGTACTTCTGCGCCCGCAGCGCCTCGGTGCCAAGCATCATCAGCTCCGTCCCGATGCCGCCTGGCTGACCTTGGGACCAGCTGAGCTTGATCACTGTCGCAGCCTGTCGCTTCGAGAGGCTCGCGATGAAGGTGGTATTGGTGGCCGCATCGGCCCAGCTTGCGGGTTCCGTCCACACGTTCCGGACCGGGTCGCCGAAGATGTACTGGTCGATGCAGCCGACGGCAGTGACGGGGTTGTCGGGCCAGTAGTAGTCCGGGAAACTAGACAACTCCTCTTTCGTGGCGGAGAACAACGGATCCTCGCAGGGTCCATCGGTGCCCTTGATGGGAATGCCGTTGTTGTTGAGGAAGATGACAGACAGGTCGGCGTCGAGCCGCTGTAGTCCCTTGATCGGCTCAAATGTCGAGCTGTACACACTTCCGTTCATAGGGTTGCTGGTAAAGACTCTGAAACAACATTGTTAGCTAGAGTAGTCGAGGTATAGGCGAGCGGCGACGTACTGAAGGTTGTAATTTGACTCGGCCACGGACTGATAGTTGCTTACACCGAACGTGTACGCCTTGTCTGCTGTCTTACCAAAGTACACGGCAGTGATCCTATCGTCTCCGAGCGACCCTTTGATGGTCTTGCTAAAATCGTCGACGGCGAGTGGCGCGCATGTCGTGATGCGCTGCACCTTGACCCTCCCGTCGGGCGGGGAGTTGATGCCAAAGTCCTTGTGCGAGTCAAGCGTCTCGGTCTTCATGCTAAAAGCAGGGAGCTTGTCGTCCGAGAGACACAGCAAGTTGTCGAAGGGGCATGGTTCCGTGTTCCAAGTAGCCACAGGCAAGCTCCGCTGTGGCAGGAACCGATCGCAGAGGGCGGACTGAGTGTGCCCCTCGTAGCAGCTGTCGACATAGGACATGGCCTCCAAAGACTGGTTCTTCAGGTCCGCGAACGCGCTGGATTCGTTGTCCGATAGGTTGATTGTCCAAAAGCCGCAGTTTGGGCTCTGGATGAGCACCTGGTCGTCCTGGCTGTCCAGCAGCTTGTAGGCAGTGATGAGCGGCAGAGCCACCAGGAAGCACACGAAGCTTAGGATGGCAAGCAGCATCAGCGGCAGGGTGCGCATGGCAATGTCTGGCTTGCGTCTCCAATTGCCCCAGACGTTCCAGAGCTTCAAGTATGCCATTCCAACGGCGATGTCGGTGCCGCTATTCCGAAGGATCGTCTGTTGCTGGTGGAAGAGGCCGTCCATGCGCCCCGGGTCTTTCTTGGCGGAACGGCGGTTCCAATGGAAGATGACGAAGGTCAGGAGAGTCCAGAGACCACCCTCGACAAAGACGATGAAGATACCGATGAAGATGGCGATCAGCTCTGCTGAGTCCTTGTCCATGGTGATCCTGCCACCCTGCGTCGCCTGGCCATCGTGGTTGGTCCACGCTCCAGTTTTCACATATTTGCTCGGGATATCGAAGTTCGTATTTG
Organism: Neonectria neomacrospora; assembly: GCA_013756995.1. Taxonomy (NCBI): domain Eukaryota; kingdom Fungi; phylum Ascomycota; class Sordariomycetes; order Hypocreales; family Nectriaceae; genus Neonectria; species Neonectria neomacrospora. The sequence goes on along the minus strand of JABSTB010000681.1, from coordinate 68,606 downwards.
CCGCCATGGCAGCGAGTTTCGTGTGTCGACGCGGAGAACAGAGAGGTTGATAATAGGCACCGCAGCTGGGGCCCGGCTTCGCGGGTCGGTTCGCTCTTATGCCGGCGTCTTCTCCATTTCAGCTGGGGGCGAGGACTGAGACAGTCGCAGTGTGAGGGGCTAGCGGCCTAGAACTCCAAATCCTGATTGTGCAGAGATCCTGGCTGTCCGAAGTAAGCTTACTTTCTGCCACGATTAGGCGTTGCGAAAAGCAAACAAGCGCCTTCATTGGCATCGCTCATCCAGTGCGACAAACCAGGCTGCCGCCTTGCCCTTGCATCAAGGTTCGAGTCGTCAAGTGCCCAGAAGGCGACCAAGAGCTGAATGCACCCTGCTAAGCCACATCACACAATCAGCTAGTCTGGGGCAATTATTGGCGCCAGAACCGCCATTTGTATCAGGCTGAGCTGGTGGCTGGTTGCCATTCGTGTAAATAGATTGCCAAGTGAGTCTAGCCCGTACATTGCGCTGGTTGTGTGACACACCTCGTTATAGTAGTAGTTGGCGTTTCTTTTGCGAGGGACGACGAGCCTCCCAGTGGCTGTTCGAAGCCCATCTAGACTACCACAGGGCACCAAGGACACTGCGAGCCGACCCACCATCTCGAGCGGTTAGGAGACGCCGGCAGATACATTTCTGAGCATTATTGTTTAGACTAGGCGAAAGAGTGCTGCATGGTTCTGGGATTCATACCTGGTGTAAGAACGACAAACATTACAGGTCCCCGAGGCCTCCATGGTAGAGCCTCGACCGCCACCGGCATCCCAGCGCTGGCTTCCCCCACACTCTCTCAAAGTCAATATCGCCTTGCATAAAAAACGCCCCTTGAGCACCATCAACAGCGCTCGCGAAGACAGGATCCTTTACGTAGACGTTCCGGACAACATCCGTGCCGAGCACCGACTCCAGAACGTGGCGGAGTTTGGAATCGGGCACCGCGTCACCGTGCAAGACGAGCTGCTTGACGTCATCGGGGACTTTGACACCCATCGGCGAGTACCCGAAGGGAGACTTAACGAACTCCTGGAGGGTTGTCTCGATGGCGTCCCAGTGTCCAGGCTGTTGGCTCTGGGCCGCGCCGAGATCCGGCTGGTAGTCCCGGCGCAAGTCGTCAATCATGCCATCGTCGTCGCAAAACAGGGCGAGTCGTAGACCGGATCTGCTGTAATCAACGAGGACGGCTTGCTCGGCAGCATCAAGGTCAGGTCCATGGTGGATGTGATCGGCGAGCACGGCTGCGCCGGAGGCATCTACTGTGTTGCAGCTTTTACGGAGACCAACGGCCACGAGGGATTTCTCGATGACGGCTCTCTGGTAGCTCTGGTCTCGGTCGGGAATGACAAGGTGGGAAAATCAGAAGGTGGTATCCAGGTAGGCCGCGACCGATGCCTTGAGAGTCTCGAGAAGAGCCCGCATGCTCTCAAAGTCGGAGATTGCCGCCGTGTCACAGAAGCCGAGGGTGAGTGACGCCACAGAAGAAGGCAGCAAATCACACAGCGTGCTGTTCTGTATAGATACACCACTAACTTCTCTCTTCATAAAGGCCTTGTATGTCGGACCTCCTTCGACGTAAGCCACTTTGGCATACGACGAGTTCGGGAAGTAGATGGCTGCGGTGCTGGAATTTAGGGTTAGCACAGTCATGTTCATGGCAGAGGCACAAGCACTTACACATACTCGGGATTCAGACTAAACGCCACGCCAGGGACTTCCGGGGGCACTTCGTATCGTGCAGTTGTAACGACCGAGGCGCTCAGAAGGAACAGAAGCAATGACAGACGTGGTAGCGGAGGCATGGTGATGCGTTGTCAACTCAAGGAGGGGATTCCGGGCCGGCAGGCAATGCGTAAAGGGCATGAGAAGGCAGAGAACCTCTATCACGAGACGGAGAGAGTCGGTGGTGAAGGTGAGAAAACGGAAAATGGAGGAGAAGGGATTCACTGACAGGTTGAAGACGATGGTTCTGAACTTCACAGTGTTTCCTGAATAGCACTGTGACATAAACACTGTACGCATGGAGCACATACAAAGTGCGACGCAGAGCATTTAGGTGCGCATTCAATGTAACCATCCACTGAGCCTCCTGCCTTCCTTTATGCGTGTTCGGTTCGAAAGTTTGGCTGGCGACAATCAATCTCCAACTCTGCCCCTTCCTCACTCTGTATCACTCTCATAATTACTATACATGAAAGCTAGATCCTAGCTAACCCTTTGAAGTCATGTTTTTGCACCTTGGATAGGAGTATAATACTGTCTGCCTACCCCTTGTAGTCTACGCACACGCAAACCCCAGTACATATAGCAGCCCCCTGCGAGAGATGTCGGGTTGCTGCCATGGCCACGCTACTTAGCATTCTATTTTCATACTCGTGGGCGTCAGGAGGATGGTACTGAGAGCAAGGGAAAAAAGAAAGAAAAATCGATTTGTGGTATACATAAGAAGGGAGAGGTAACATTCAATCAGAGCATGTTTCCCCTTGTAATAGCCTGACTACCGAGTTGTGGCCGCGCTGTGCCCATTGCAGCGCGGTGTATCCATCGCAGTCCATTTCCGCAGCATTAACTCCGTTTTCGAGTAGTAGCTTCACCACCCTTTGGTGCTGGACGCATATGAAGATTATATCTCCTTGATCAAACCCATCGTGGCAGGCGGCCCAGTGCAGCGCGTTCCTTCCATCCCGGTCCTTCGAAGCAATGTCGGCTCCATTCTCAAGTAGCAGCCGCACTACCGGCTCGTGGTCTCCGCAGAAAGATGTGAACTCGCAACAGGCGGCCCAGTGCAGCGGCGTCTCTCCATGCTGGTTCTCTGCGTTGATGTCGGCTCCGTTTTCTAGCAACAGCTGGGCCACACTGACCTTGGACAGCCAGGGGCTGCAGCGGAGGGCCCAGTGCAGCGCAGACTCCACATACTGATTCTTCGCGTTAACGTTGGCGCCATTCTCGAGCAACAAGCGAACTACCCCTTCATGCCCGCGCTCAGCGGCCCAGTGCAGCGTAGACTCTCCATGCTGATTCTTCGCGTTGACGTTGGCGCCATTCTCGAGCAACATGCGCACTACCGCTTCATGTCCGCGTTGAGCCGCCAAGTGCAGCGCCGTCTCTCCTTGCTCGTTCGTCGCATCGACGTCAGCTCCATTCTCAAACAGCCAGTGTACTAATGCCTCGTCCCCCCCCCGCAGCCGCCGAGTGCCACGCCGTCGCTCCTCCATGCTGGTATTTCGGGAGCAGGAGTCGCACTACCGCCAAGTGTCCGTTGGCAGCGGCCCATCGCAGCGCGTTTTTATCGTGGCTCTTCGCCTCGACGTTGGCCCCTTTCTCGAGCAGCAGCGATACTGCTGCTTCTTCACCATTTTCGGCAGCCACATGCAGCGCCGTCTTTCCATACTTGGACATCGCATCAACCTTGGCCCCTTTCTCGAGCAGAAGCTGCAATATCGCCGCCCCGTTCCTGCTGCGGGCAGCCCAGTGCAGCGCTGTTTCACCAGCCCAGTCAGTCGCAGCAACGTTAGCGCCCATGTCCATCAGCAACTGAGTCATTGCCAGGTTTCCTTGACCAGCCGCCCGGTGCAACGCCTTCCCATATTCCAAGATCGTGTCGTTGTATACATACTCTACATCAATATTTGCTCCCTTCAGAAGTAGCAGTTTTGCTACCCTCTCATGCCCATTACACACCGCCCAGTACAACGCTGTCCCCCCAAAGTTATCCGGCACATCAATGTTAGCTTCCTCGTTGATTAGCAGTTCCACTACTCTCTTGTGCCCTTTAGTCGCAGCCCACGAGAGCGCCGTCTTTCCAAAGTGATCAAAGCAATCAATGTTAGCTTCCTTCTCCAGCATCAGTTTGACATTACCTTCATCCCCCATTTTGGCCGCACATGGCAGCGACGTTTGAACCCTGTTTTCGATGGTCCATTCGGCCTCGGCGCCCGGATCGACCCCGTTGCTGAGCAGTACCTCCTTGACGGCCTCATGTTTGTTCTCTACCGCCCACCACAGCGGCGTCCGACCAAAAGTATCTTTCCGATCTGGATCATGTCCCTTCTCGAGTAAAGCTGTCGTTGCTTCCTTCAGTCCAAAATATGCTGCAAGGTGTACTCCTGTTAGTTTTCTAGGTACTCGTTGACTGTAGCCAGAGCGATTTGCAACGTTCTTCGAAGCCATCAGAGCCTGGACGGCGACAGACACCTTTCTTTCGTCCTCAAGAAAGTCGACGACGGGTTGGTCTATCCCCGAACACGTTCGAGCATGATGACCCTAGTTTTGTGCGGCGTACTCATAAAGTGGGCATGACCGTAACCGTTCTTCAAAGCCGTCGTCCGTTTGACAAAACCCCCTCTCAAATTCCGCAGCTCTGAGGTAACGCAGGCAAGTTCCTGCGAGCAGAGATTGTGGAAAGAAGTCGAAAGTGTTTGCGCGAACAGCTCCGTCCTGAAGGTATTCGTGGATCGTTTGATGCGCAAATGATACCTCGCCTTGCTTGATTTCAACGATCCCCACACAACACTCTAGCAGTTGGTCGTCCGGAAGCACGTATTTAGTCAGCTCCTCTAGAGGTCGACCTTCCCGAAATACATACCCCTTGACACCTTCTGTGGGATACTTTCGACGTCGTCTGAAAGCTATGGCGTGCTGCAATTCCACAACGCGCAGCCTGCGATTTGCACATGAAACCCAAGCCAAGACCTGGATTCCTTCATCCTCGCGCTTCTTGATGCGATCAATCAAGAGACGGTACCAAAATTTTGGGTCCGACACAGCAAGATGCGTTCTCAAGCTGCCATGAGTCTCTCCAGTTGTCGTCACCTTTGAAGCTTCTGCCGCTGACTTCAAGGTGTCCTTGATCTCTCCAAGTGGCAGCGGTGATAGAAACTGGATCAAAAGTCGGGCCGTTATAAAAAGCCTACTACAAATTAGCAAGGGTCATTACGTCAAGATGAGCCAAAACTTACGGTTCTCCAAAACTCGACTGCAGCACATCATCGATCTGTGCTCTCAACCCGGGACTGTTGACAACTTTATCCAAGAGAATTCTTCTTTCGTCAATTAGCTTGGTAGTATAAGTGTGAATCGACGCCCACGGAGGCCGTATTGAAAGAACTTTCGATCCAGAAAGAGCTGTTGGTATTGTCGGAATGTCACGTGATGTTATGAAGACCTTCAACTTGGGAATCGCATGGAGCCACTGGACGAGCGTATTTCGGTTTGTCACGCCTCTATCTATTTCAGCAGGACATTCATCGAGAGCATCTATGATCACGATGAGTTGCTGAAACCTGGAGGTGACCGAGATTAGGAAATCCACCTCCAATGTTGACGATTTCTCTGGCCCCAGACTTTTGAGGAAATCTCGTGTTTCTTGTATTAGAACCTGCCTGTGGCTGCGTGGCGCACTCTCAATAAACTGGCGTGTGATGCTCATCAGAATGCTAATGGCTTCTTGATCTTCCTTCGAGGAGTCGTACTCGCAGTATGCGTACGAAACAGCCATGCCAGGTGACTCTTTGGCTTGGTTTTTGACCCAATCGATGACGGCGGATCTGTGTATGTCGTAAATTGTCAGCATTCGGTCAACTAGTCAAGAGCGTAAGGACGACGTTACTCACGCCAAATGGGTCTTTCCAACCCCTGGAACACCGCAGCACCACAGCCAAGGTTCTGAAGTCGCCCACCAATCCTTATACTCCTGTTGTTCGAATATCCAGTCTGTTGTTCCCTTGCAGCGATCTCGTTTTTTCTTGAGGTGAATGCCCGAGTAGTCCACCTTGAACAGCTCCAGCAACACCTTTTTCTCGCCTTTTACCCGTGTCTGAATGCCTTCCAGGATGCGAAAGTTTGCTGCGTGGCCGAAACTCTTGTGGAAGGCCTGGTCAGCTTCGTCAAGGTTCTCCACGGCCGTCACCACGTTGGTCTCGAAGAATGCCGTCTCGGCTATTTTTCTGAGCAAACAGCTTTTGAGATACAGGACGCTCGTTCGAAGGTATTCAGTCATGGCTGCCAGCAGATTGATGGCGTCCACAATGATGGACTGCTCGAGATCTTTGGAAACATCTAGATCGAGGGCTTGGATGTTTCTTATTGATGTCTCGAGGGATCCAAGTTTATCTAACCGTTCCGTGGCGAACGTTTTGGAGTTTTGGCTGACTTTCTCTGCAAACTGTTTTGAAATTAAGTAACTACATACGTGACTAAGAGCTGCGGAAGGGGGCTTGGCTCACAGTACAGATCTGAATAAGTGAGTTGACAACGATAGTCAGAGATACGATTCCGGCTGCCTTCCAGTGTGACTAGCATTAGCCTCGCAAATCTCCCAAATTCATCTGAGGATTTCGTCCGCGACTCACAGTAGATCCAACGCCTACCATGCCTAAGGCGAAGCTCGCGACGGGATACATCTTTTTCATGAAGACGTGTGCCTTATGACGTACGCTATTAGTGTCTTGTGACTGAGGTCCTAGTAATGTTGTGAGGAATCGCTCAAACTCTCCAGGAACTGTCACGACGGATTCAACCGACGAGTTGTCCACGTTGGGCATCACCGGCGAAGGGAATTCATCAGCGTGTTTCTGTAGTGCAGCTTCGAGTTTCTCAGTCGCCTCTTGCAGCTTCTTTTGTGCCTCTTTGATTCGCGGCTGTTCACTCTCCTCCGGGAAGATACTCGTTAGGGTAACTCTCCCTTCAGTTTATCAGAATACCAGAGCGATCGTTTGCTGGTTGGAGCTTATCATGCGCAACATTACCTGCCCAATAGTTCTGGCTGTCCGCTGTCACGCCGGCTTCGTTGCCCTGGGTCAGCGGCGGCCTGGTTTCCTGGCTTGCTGCGTCCATCTCTGGGACTACAGACCGATCAGGGCTTGCTTCTGTACGGGGCAGCTTGGCGCTACGAGTTCTCCATTTCCTCCATCTTAAGACAAGATTGGTGATGAAGCCTGGCAATTTAGGCATACTTGCATGTGCAGCCAAGACTCTTATGACTTAAGGAACGAAGATGTGGCACCTGCTTTCGGCTGGACTGAATGTGGAATCAAGTAATCTTCCTATTCTGAGATGAAAGACGACGGTTTCTGGATCTGAGAAATGCTGTAACGGATGAGGTCGTGAATGAGCAGATGAAGGAGGATAGATAGGTTGGGCATCTGTGGGATGGAATCTGCATCGCTGCCTAAAGCCGTGCTGCAATACCATCCCGGACAAGTCGAATGGATGGAGGCGGTGTAGAATTGTGGCGTCTCACTCGTACCGTCTTACACCAGCTTGGAGGCTTATCACGGCTGACGTGTCATGTGAAAGTGCATCTTGATGAGGAAAACAACCAGTTTAGGGGAAGGCCTAGCTACGGCGGGTCGAGGTTCAGGAAACAGCTGCACCCGTAGCGCTGCAGCCCGAGGAAGAGTTCACATTGAATAAGGTAAAAATCAAACCCTGTCTGGTTTAAGGAGGCCTGCTGTTATTAACCCCCTGGGAATCCCACCAACACACAATCTGTTGGGTATATGTCGACCATCGCCGCCGCTCGCCATTGAATCAACATCTTCCCAGCACACTATCCCCCACATCATCATCATGGTCATTGAGGATCCGAGGTCATCGCGTGACGTGGCAACGAACGAAGTGATGCTGACAGGAAAAGCCGACGTTTGCTGAGAAACACCAACATCGACTTCAAGTTTCGTTCTATATGCAGCCGTGGTCGTTGGACTACTCGCACTTACAAACTCTGCATTCGACGCTGGATTCGACCACACATAACGGATTCCATATTGTCTTGGACACTTAAGGTTCGCTTGATATCTGCGTGGGAACCGAGCACAGGATCGAAGTTGTCGCGACCGGGCTCAAACCATAGAAGAAAACGTGGTCAAACATCAAGGTCGTATTCAACAGTCGTATTTGACGGTCGTATTCACATCCTAACGATAAAGACATGTCGTCAACAGTTCCGACAGACCACGGAGCGACCTGTGGAGATTTCGCGGCATAAGTTGTAACACGTTGTTCGGCGCTGGCTTCTGGGCCTAAGGGATCCGGCCTGGGTGTGCCTTACAGCCGGGTTGAGGCGTCCAGGAACCACAAACTGACCGGAATGTTCATCGGTGTTAATGGTGGTGACTTTATCGGGGTGCAAGGTTGACTGGCAACGTTATCAAGGGCTTATTAGCAGAAGGATACGAGTCGTTGCATTTGCTAGACTTATTTGGATCTAGTGCCACCCTGTTAAGACGGCCTTACGAGACGTGCAGCGTGCCCTCAAATTATTTATATGTGGAACATCGCCAGTCTCTGTGCAGCCGCCATTGTTCTGAATTCCCTCTTCCACCAATATGCGGATTGCGGTCGCCCTCCTGGCGTTGGTCCTCGCCGGCCCTGTCAATGCAGATACAGCAGATGAGCCTCAAATCACACAATCCATCTACACAGCTCCATTTGAAACCTCTACTTGCACAGCATCCTCGTCCACCGCCTGCGAACACGACGCCATCTTCGATGCCTGTCCTTCCGGCATTACCTACCCAGGTGCTTGCGACTTACCTCCGTCGACTCCCGACGGATTGACTTGCGATAAACGCGGTATCCTCTCGTCGAGTGAGGAGTTCGGCTCCGTTGGCGGATGGAGCATTACGTACAATGGCATGCCGCAGAATCGCATAGAAGACTGCGCCCTCATCTGCAACATGTGTTCATTCTGCGAGTCCTTCGGATACAAGTCTTCAGACATTGCCACGCCTTGTCGATTCTCGTCAAAGAGCCTAACCGACTCAGGGTTCGCCGAAGATTCCTATTCCGTCACCTTTTGGTACGATATGGGCTGTGCAACGTGCATTGAGTGTGGCGCTACGCCAGGTTCTCTCATGATCGGTACGCCGCCTAGTGGTCATGGATGCACCCGAAAGAAGGGTGTTGAGGATCAATACTCCTGCGACCGAGACGGCACTCCTGGAGCAGGGCTACGCTTGTATAGCGAGTTAATTTACTCGGCAAACCCATCTTCAGCCGACTGCGCAGCCCTCTGTGCTCGGCAACAGGGTTGTAGGGCATCGGCATATGACCCGTCGGGTGGGCTGCCCGAGTGTTTCTATAGTGGTTATTCTCTGAAGGATTCGAACTTTCTCCAGGGTTCGGGAAACCAAGTCTGGAACGACAGAGAGTGTTGGACCTGTGCGGCATGAGAAAAGTCATACTTGCGATGATGATAACGAACACAAGCGGACGCCATCCTTAGAAGAATTATAATAAATACTACAGTCAACTCAATTTGTTTGAGGCGACTTCAGCCAAGCACTTGAATCTTTTCAAAAGGTATCCTACATATTTAAACCTAACTGTCCAGCAAGTGTCTCATTGTCATTATCACAACTTCTGTTAACATCTCTATCCTCAACATTAAAATGTCTCATCTTAATATAGTCTGTATATATTGTAAAACACTCTCTACTAATAGTAAGGGGGAATATATTTATAATTCAGATATTAAAAACATAGCTTCCGGAATGTTTCAAAAACGGCACTAACAGATCCAATTTAAAGTCTCGTTTTGTCTATATAATCTAGTATTACAGTATGCTTAAGGGGACAAAAAGTTGCAGTCAAACGTGTGGCTAGTGTTATTATTTGAAGGCCAAGCTGGCAAGAGGATGAAAGAAAACACCGCCGGTACTTACACCAAAATTGTATGGGGAGAGCGGCGGTGTTTTTTTGCACCCGCTTGGCTAGGCAGTGATAATTGATGGGAAACGGCAGGAAAATTTAGGTGCGGCTCCCACATATTTCTGCGGTAATTCATTGGTGTTGTGTCTCTGTCCTGTGGCTAGTTGGGGTACCAAAAAGCTGATGGGGTAGTTATTAAATAGCCCGTCCCATTATTAAGCCGTGTTCGATGTCGTGATTGACATCTACATCTGTCGCCATCGACTCTCATCTGCATTACTTACTAATTGTAAGTCAGACTCATATCTTTCTTGTATAAAGCGTGCCCCATTTTCAGAAGAGTGCCAAGAATAATCCTCAAGACACACTACAACCAAGTTCACAAGCAATTCAAAACATCATGACAAACTCCAAGTCGTTGCACCTCACTGCATTCATGCGACCAGTTAGCTTGCATACTGGCGCATGGAGGTATCCTGGTTCATACCCGGACGCCAACTTCAATCTCGCTCATCTCAAATCATTCATCCAGAAGCTGGAGGAAGCCAAGTTTGACGCCTTCTTCATGGCCGACCACCTGGCCGTCTTGAACATGCCCACCGAGGCACTAAAGCGTAGCCACACCGTCACTTCTTTTGAGCCATTTACTCTGCTATCCGCACTATCCGTTGTAACGAGCAAGATTGGTCTTGCTGCGACTGCCTCGACGACTTACGACGAGCCGTATCATATTGCACGACGCTTCGCCTCGTTGGATCACATCAGCAACGGACGAGCGGCCTGGAACATTGTCACCACAGGAAATCCGGAGTCTGCCAAGAACTTTGGCCTTGACGAGCATTTGGAGCACAGCGAGCGATACAAGAGGGCTCGGGAATTCTACGACGTCGTCACCGGTCTCTGGGATAGCTTTGCCGATGACGCATTCATCCGCGACCAAGAAAGCGGCGTCTACTTTGACCCGGAGAAGCTCCACGTGCTGGATCACAAAGGCGACGCACTGAAGGTGAGAGGACCGCTCAACATTGCGCGGCCAGTTCAGGGCTGGCCCGTCATCGTCCAAGCCGGGCAATCCGAGCCTGGAAAACAGCTCGCTGCCGAGACGGCCGAAGCGGTATTCTGCTCGCCGCGAGACCTGGAGTCTGCGAAAGTGCTGTATGCGGATATCAAAGACAGGGCCACGGCCGTTGGACGGAATCGCGACCATCTCAAGATCCTGCCAGCTGCCTTGATTGTCATTGGCGATACGGTCCAAGACGCACAGGACAAGCGCCTCAAGCTGGACAGCTTGGTGCACTACGACAGCGCCATTGCTTCGTTGTCAGTTACACTCGGCACTGACGCGTCCGGCTTCGATCCAGACAGCCCGCTTCCATCGGATATCCCGGACACAAACGCGAGCAAAACCGGACGTGCGGGAGTTCTAAAGCTGGCCGAAGAAGAAGGCCTGACTGTCCGGCAACTTGCACAGCGCTACGGAGGTTATTCTGGACTGGCCTTTGTTGGGACGCCCGAGACTGTTGCGGAGGCAATGAACACATGGCTGGTGGAGGAGGCGGCAGATGGCTTCACTGTGGTTTTCCCTTTCCTACCTCAAGGGCTCGACGACGTTGCGCACCGTTTGGTTCCGGAGCTTCAACGCCGAGGCATATTCCGTCGTGATTATGAGGGAACTACCTTGCGAGAGCATCTTGGGCTTCCTCGCCCTAAGAATCAGTTCTTTAAAGATTGAAACGAATATCTAACCACATAGCAAGGAAATTGAACATGAACTGCTAAACGACGCTCGAACTCACATAAATGCGATACTAGTGCGGTATTTTAGGTTATAGAACAAGTCTGAGACAGCAGAAATAAAGCCATTGCTAAAACGTGCTAAAACGTGCAAAAGCAATAAGTTTATCCTCTTGTGATGAGGAGGCTGGCTACGCGTGTCATCATGACATGTACGAACCAATTACGAATGCTGCCGTTGCGCACGCTCCCCGCAACTTGGCAGAAATGGCTGACGGTTTGAGAATGTGAGGAGGATGATTTTCAGCGAGGCGTCCAATCGGAGATGGTTGTATTTCTCCTCCTTCAGCTATTGAGGCTAAGTCAGCCATGGCTGGACTTAGATCATCCTGGAATAGATGACGTTCGGCACTTTGACTGATGGATTTAGGCTACCTTCCGACCTTTTGCGGAGAATATGGCTGCATTACATTTTGTCCGTCAGGCGGTTGGTGCGGTGGTGGTTGTTATTTCTCGCCCGCTTTACCTGGTGACTAGGTTGTGACACCAAAGACGGTGATAGTTGGTCATGTATTCGTCAGTGTCGGCGTAAACACTCCTGCTGTGTGACAGCACTACCTCAAGCACGGTACGTAAGATAAATATACGGCACAGAGAACTAGGCTATAAGTATGATGAGGATCGCGGACTGCTCCGTTTTGAGCAGCCGATTCCAACATCTGATCCTACTAGTAGTAGTCGACCATGCGTTTTGCTGAGCTTTGTGTCTTTCTTGGCATCTTTGCCGTGGCTGAGGCTTGCCTTTTACCAGGCGAGGGTGAAGGGCATCGTTTCACCCGGCGGGCGAATGCCTCTATTCCTACCGTCCGCATCAATGTCGGCGATCGCTTCGAGGGCGGCGCTGTCGCCCCGCGAGGCCTTGGTTCACAGCCTGCGGGCACAAAGATTGCCAGCTTGATGAACGTGCTTGAAATCAGGTCCGCAGTCCAAGGGCTCGTCAATGAGTTTGGCATCGAGCTGTTCATGACCCCAGAGACGACACACGACGGCGCAACTATGTTTGGCGGCAAAGTAGGCAACGGCTTGGACTGCGACGATGCCTATCGCGTCTACCTCATGTCGGCAATTCACGCGCGTGAACGCGGTGCCTCAGATAATCTCATCTACTTCATCTCGGATCTTCTCTGGGCGCAGCGTCTCGGCACGGGACTCACCTACGGCAGCGTGACCTTCACGCATAACGACGTCCTTACTGCGTTGTCGACGGGGGTTGTCTTCATGCCGCTCGTCAACCCTGACGGCGTGGCTTACGATCAGTCCACTAGTTCCTGCTGGCGCAAAAACCGCAACCCAAGCGGCGCAGTTGATCTCAACCGCAACTTTGATTTCCTCTGGGACTTTGAGAAGGACTTCGCTCCCGGTCTTGACAGTTCTCTGGCATCGTCAAACCCATCTGACCAGACATACCACGGAACAAGTGCATTTTCGGAGCCGGAGACGCGCAACGTCAAGTGGGTGATGGACAAGTTCCCCAAATTGCGGTGGTTCGTCGACCTACATTCCTTCTCTGGCTTGGTGCTCTATCCATGGGGAGATGATACCAACCAGGCTTTTGATTCCAACCAGGCATTCACCAACCCGGCTTACAATGGAAAGAGAGGCGAGATTCCTGATACACCTGGGCTCCAGTACGGAGAGTACATCGCCTTCTCCGACTGGGACGCAACCATCGTCGCCGCAACGAAAGTTGCCGTTGGGATGCGGGGCGCAGCACAGCGGCAATACGTTGCACGACAATCCGCATACTTGTACCCAACTTCCGGCTCATCTCAGGACTATGCGTTTAGTCGAAGCATGGTCAACAAGGACTTAAACAAGATCTACGGCTTTACTATCGAGTTTGGCTTCCCGGGGCCTGACAGCAGCTGTCCCTTTTACCCAGATGCTGGCCAATTTCAGGACAGCATCCTGGAGACCGGGGCCGGGTTCATGGAGTTCTTGCTCACCTCTGCGAGACAAGGCCTTGGAAGCCCCAGAGAGTGTTCTTCTGGAGGTTCAGGCTGTGCGAAGACGTGTGTGCCAGGTAAATGCGGTGGCCGTGCTACGTGTGAGTTCTTCAACCCGCTTGACGGAGCGCCGAGTTTTGGGAGTAGCTACTGCTTCTGCCAGGCTGGATACAAGGCCACTGGTGTCGATGCCGCGGACACAAGCAAGCAGTATCATGTAACTTGGAAGAATGCCAATGGTGACCAGACACATCGTGTTTTGGTCAACCCAGGCCAGGACTGTTGGGACGTCTGCGAGGACAACCGGTGTAGCGAAGTCCCGTTGAGGGACAGCTGCCGGTAAATAATTTTGGCTCAAGAACGTCGTCAGATTACACTCCTCGGGCTTTTTAAGACACATGTAGCTTGAAACCCGAATTGAGCATGTCATCCTCGGCGTTTGCCTGGTGGACCTTGACTAATTATTCATATTCTTGCCCGAAAGTCTATCATGCGTCCCTCTTTTTGCACGCATCCGAAAAGAAGTCCAGCCCGGCTTCTTTTCGAATAGCTCCATACATAGAACTGCTATCCAGGGGCCTGTTAGGCTCTATAACTCTGGCCTCCTCCATGTGCTTCAAGGCAAGCTCGCTAACCTCCAGCCTTGTTCCGGCGTCCTTGGCACAAGTCAGGGCATGCTTTGCATCTTTGACAGCAAGTTGCACATCAAAGCCGGCTTTCCCAGAAGCAGGAGGGGCGTAAGCACCCGTTGTCAATCTCTTTGAGTAGCTTTCCAGGACAGGTCCAAACATGTCGGCGATCATCGTCTCCAGCACCTGAGAGCCGAGGCCGGTTTTCTCAGCAAAGACATGGGCCTCTGAAAGGACTTCCATGAACGAGACGACGCAAATGTTGCCGGCAATCTTTAGTAGGCTTGATTTTGAGACATCCGTTCCCATTGAGATGACCGACCGCCCCATGACGCCGTTGAGATAAGGAGCGATTTTGTCTGTCGCCGAAGACGGGCCAGCAGTCACGAAGATGAGCTTTCCCGTTACCGCCATGGGGGATGCACCAAAAACGGGGGCTAAAAAACGTTAGATTCGATTTGAATTATTTTTTGTTGGTTCACTCACCTGCGACAAATTCGCCACCGGCTTCGGCGATCTGGCTGGCAATGGCCTTTGAAGTGTCCGGGTGGACGGTTGAGCAATCCACATATACCTTGCCCTTCAAGCTACCAGATGCAATGATATCATGCGCTGTCTGTTGCAGAACCTGGTCATTGCTTACCTATGAAATCAATTAGTAACCAATATTCATTTTCTTTTGTTCCGGTCTAACATACACAGGAGAAGATGATGTCGGACTTTCTCGCAAGTTCCTCCACTGTATCGATCGGAACCGCGCCCTCGTCTTTCAGTGCATCGCCTCGGGCCATCGTGCGGTTTGTAAATAGTAACGCTGGTGCGCCGGCGCCGGCGAGATGCGCTTGAAGGTTGCGGGACATGCCGATGCCCATCGAGCCGAGCCCGATCCAGCCAAGTTGTGGTTGCGACATGGTTTCTGTGGTTTGAGATGCTGAAGAGTCTCTTGATTGTTTGGTTTGCGTTCGGGATGACGATGACCTGTACCTTGTGTTATTCCTCGAGAGGTAATCGACATATCACCAACCGCCTGCAGCAGCTCCTCCGGGTTATAACTTATCTCTCTCGCGTCCTCCGCCGACGATGCACTAAGAAGTTGGGCTCCACAGATGGGTGGTGGAGCTCCATCTCCAAATGCGAGGCGTCAAGGTGTGTGATGTCACGCTATCACTGTGCATGTCGACCTGTTCCACTTTTCCGTGGCAGCTTCATCGCCAGCAACGACACTAGCCGAAGCGTCCGTCGTTGGGTGGAGTCTTGGATCGATGTGCTCCTCCGAGTGCAGGCATCTAGATCTGCGGGAAGCGGCAGTTGATACTACGGCAATGGAAGAAATGCGACTTTATAACCAGACTTCCTCTTCCTTTAACGCCCAACGTATCTTTCTCGAACCTCCTCCTCTTCTTTTTTAAAACCATCCATTCCAATACTCACAATGTCGTTCGGAAAGCTTTACTGGTACCCCAAGGCCCCTCGGGCCACCATGTGCCTGTACATCGCTTATTACAACAAGTAAATCTCCACCAACCACCTTGCCCTTCCAGGCTCAAGTCTAACCGAATTCCAGACTAGACATCGAGTTTGTGGAGGCGTGGCCTATCAAGGTCAACGCAAGCAAGGGCGGAGTCGGCGAGGACTTCCGTATGCACCTGCTCCACCGGGTTCTCTATCTGGTTACGGCTGCTGATTATCCACCATAGTGTCGAAATTTCCCCCGGGTAAAGTCCCGGCTCTGGAGCGCCCCAATGGATTCACTTTGTATGAGTGTATTCCTGTCTCAGTATATCGTATGCATCCACTTCCCCAGCATTTGAGTGAGTGCGCTTACTGATTCTTTGACACAGTGGCAAAGCAGGATCCCAACACCACCTTGTTGGGTTCAACCTTAGAAGAAGAAGCTACCGCTCTTAAGTAAGCAGTCCTATATCAAAGTGCATATCTATTGTGGCCGATATAAATTCTAACCTCGTGGTTTTAGGTGGGCATCCTTCGCCAACAGCGAACTCCTCCCTCCTATCATGGCCTGGATCAACCCCGTGATAGGCAAGTCGCCTTCATCCCCGGAGATTCTTGCTTCCGTGGAAAAGAACAGCGAGGCTATGGTCAGCGTCGTTGAAAAGGCACTGGCGGGGAAGAAATATCTTGTGGGAGATACTCTGACCCTTGCCGATCTCTTCGTTGTGGCCGCGATTTCTCGAGGCTACCAATTTGTAGGTTTCCTTAGGCAACCCTGCTAACATCAAACCACTTTTCACAGCAGAACCTGTTAGCTAATAAACTCTCAGGTATTTACCAAGAAGTGGGCTGCCAGCCATCCCGCTATCCACGAGTGGTGGTTGAGACTGAAGAGCGAAGATATCTGGAAGAAGATCGATGGCGAGCCTGTTGTTCTGGATGATTGAAGTTGAGTACACGCTGGCCTCATATTTATCATAGCAATGGAGTATGTAAAATGAACTGAAGTGCCTTCTGGTACGAGATCAAATAAACTCTTCGGATAATCTCTTTCTGTAGTCTCACTGCGATGTTCGTTGAGGACGAAAGGCTTATAGAAGCCTACCCTTAGCGACTACCATCCTCTCCAAACGGGATGCAACTACCCTACAATGCCAGGTATGATCGAATGAAGAATCTGTCCGCACTTAGTTCAGTCCGCTTGAAATAACAACTACACTGCTCTCCCTCAGTCAATCTCCGACCCAGTCTTGCCAATATTTGATATCTCCGTCACTTCTCCTGTAACCTCTGCCTCATGATGAGTTTCCACTCGAGGACCCAGGACGGGTCCCCAGTGTAAACCCTGGAACCTTTTCTCCTCCTCCTCCAGATCGTTCGTCGGCGTGCCTGACTGTTTGAACCCTATGCGACGCTGCACCGGGGTTGAAATCTTGTAGGAACGTTTTCTGTCGATGCTTATTGTAACGGTGCCATCAAATGCTTGCGCCAGGTTCCTAGCTACAACCCCAACTGAGTTAAGCGTGGCCGAGCAGGAGGGAGAAGGCACAATATCCGCGGACGGCCACTTCTGGAAGTTTCCCAACGATCATCCTACAATAAAGATGACGAGAAAGAACCTTGACAATATTACCGAAGTCGATTTCCTTCGCAAACCGTGCTCGGGACGGAAAGGTTTCCCGTTTCACCTACAGAGGGACGGTCTTTTTTCACGTGCTTCTTGACCAGATGCAAGACAGTATGGGGTACCTCACAACTATGGCAAGCACGATTCTATCCATTTTCAAGGCATCCACAAGGCAAGTACGAGGACGACAACAACAACAACAACAAGATCGAACCCATGACACGATACGTTCAATGCTCGGGTATCAGATAAATTTCATACGAGATGGCCGACTCGACATTAAGAGATTCGAATCTTGTCTCACAGGATCTTCGATGAACGCACCAAAGGTCAGGTTTGAAGCATTCGTTGCTCTGCTCATAGTTGCCGAACACACTGGGTTCAGATCTCTGGTAGAGAAGCAGAAGAAGAAGGAAAAGGCACAGTTTGCCAAAGCTGAGATTCAAAAGATATTGCCTGATCTGCCAATGAAACCCCTACACCGGATTGTAGAACTCGGCGGCGGGGACAGCATGAGGTCTGTGGTCGACCTCATACCGGACGAGCTCAATTCAAGGGATGATGCCGGCCAAACTCCCTTAGCCATAGCGATACAGAACCAAGACCTTCTCACAGTCAGGTTTCTTCTCAAAAAGGGGGCTGACGGTCAAATGACAGAGCCCGACAAACCGACGCCTTTGTTCGAAGCCGTGTGAGGGGGAGACGCTGATCTGGTTCAGACATTGCTTGACCGTACGCAGAATCTCAAAGTTGAGAAGGAAAACGAGCATGGGTTGAGGCTTAACGCGCGGATAGCGGGTGTGATAACTGAACACAGGATATCTGAGTTCCTGGATGCGAGATAATGCGACATTTTAGGTACCTTATATGTAAGTTGGGAAAACCATGTCAGAGTTCATTCTAGGTTTTCATTTACTTAAACATTGGTCCACTGAGTTTCCATCCAAGATGCCATAGTTTCTAGCTTTAGTTAATTTGTTAACTTCGGTCTCATTTCTGCATATGTGGTGTCGATGTTTGTTAGCACAACCAATCCGCGAACCAGGAATAAGTACTCGTAATCCCGTCTTCTCTTATTAGAACTGGGCGTTGTTGCTTTGGTTTGAGGCAGCCAGGGATAGGATATAACAGGACGAGCCTCTCGGTGAATGAGTCACCCGGCGTTACGCGGCCCCCGTCCCGGTAAATCACTCTACCTACCTGTTATGCACACTAAGCGCTGGATTAACTGCCTATCAGCCAGTAACCGCGATGAGTTGATTAATAATGTCCCGCAACACATTCAAGTAGAGAACCAGCGTATTTAAGAGATCATGTTGACCTAAATTACTGCTGGGATCAAAGCCCAAGATCGCATTTCGATTCCGACGTAAATCAAATCATGTCTATTCATACCTTGCCCACCGATGCGGTCACCACCGTCGCCATCGCTGGCATCACTGGCAGCCTCGGCAAGCTCATCACTGAATACCTCCTGGTCAAGCCGAATGTCCGCATCCATGGCCTTTGCCGAACGCCCACCAAGCTTCCCCAGTCACTTCGTAATGAACCCCGTCTCACCGTCTACTCTACATCCTCGACCGATACCGCCGCAATCCGTGACGCTCTACGTGGTTCCGACGTAGCCATCTGTTGCTATCTCGGTCCCAACTCCCTGATGGTTGACGGCCAGAAACTACTCATCGACGCCTGCGTCGCTGAGGGCGTCCCTCGATACATTGCTGGTGACTGGTCGATGGATTTCCGGAAGCTGGAACTTGGCCAGCATCCTCCGAAGGATCCGATGAAGCTTGTGCAGGCATACCTGGAGGAGAAGGAAGCCGCTGGACAGTTGAAAGCCGTCCATGTGTTGAACGCATGCTTCTTGGAACGGCCGTGGGTGGGGATTTGGGATGCCAAGCGTAGCTTGTTCAAGTACTGGGGCACAGGAGATGAGCGGTGGGAGTTCACAACATATCGGAACGCAGCCCAGTTCACCGCAGAGGTGGCGGTAGACAAAGATGCAGTTGGATGGCTCTCATGTGAGTTCTTCCTGGCAACATTCCCGTCTCTTCCAGTGGTTCATGATCATTATTTCTTTTCTAATGGAGGAGTCTTCTCCCAAGACCTTCAAGGCCTGAGAAGTATCTGAAAAGTACCTGCTAATGATTTACTACATAGTCCGTGGCGATCACGTCAATATCAAAGAAATTGCCGCAGAATTCCAGACCGTCTACGGCGAAGAGCCGGGACTAGAACGACTGGGAAGCTTGGAAGATCTGTACAAGCTTATGCATCAGAAACGGGACCAGAATCCAGACAATGCCCCAGCTTGGTTGGGTCTGTTCTACACGTACTATTCCATCAACGGCCAAACAACTTTGCCGTTACCTCTCGATAATGAACGCTACCCTACTGTGAAGCTAGTCACTGTCAGAGATTTCTTTGGTAAGACGCCTAAGGAACGGCTTGGAAAATTCGGGGTCTTTCAATCGTGAGAATACTGGAATCCGGTAGGAGGTATCGCATTCGCAAAGAAAACCCACATACGCGATAATTTGAGGGCACCTAAAGTTGTTTTGCGCTGTTGTGTTGGTCAACATTAAACTATGAATCAAGATCGTTGTCCAAAACACAAACGGTTTCACACGGAACATACTGAAGTGGCTGTAAAAGTGTTTCTGGTGGTCTATTCTAATGTACTTCGCTAAATTACAAGGAGTTTTCTAGGGAGACCAATCCCTTCAGCACAACATCATTTTTTCCTTCAAACTTAGCACTCGCTACCAAGCCCAAGGGCCTTCTGCTTCGGCCTCCTCCATAGCCGTAGTACCTATCCAGAGCTGCTTTCAAACCAGCGACACCAAGCTGTACTAACACCCAGTCTGCTTGGCTGAGGCGAGTTTGAAGTTCCTGAGCCTCCTTGATTTTTCCATCATCATACAACTTGAGGAGGTGAACGTGCACGGCTGGTGCGAAATTGGCTGCCGCAGCAATCACGCCGTTTGAGCCGGCAACTAGTCCATGCAAGAAGAAATCAGATTTTCCGGCAAAAGCGGCGAAGGGCTTCGTGATTCTCGGGTCGTGAGCAACACGGTGCAGCTTGCCAAGGTTGCCGCAGGTAAATTTGCAGCCAACGATGTTAGAGTTGGAAGCGGCAACTTCCGCAATCAGGTCGGAGTCGAGGTCAATGCCAGAAGTCACGGCAGGGAAGTTGTAGAGCAAGATTGGGATTGGCGACGCCTTTGCAACGTCGTCGAAGAACTTGGAGATGACAGGCTTTTGCATGGCTCCAGCTGTGATAGCGTGTTAGTCGGGATCGTTAATAGAACACAGAGAGCGCAAACTCACTCCAATAACTAGGGGCCAATACGAGGGCGTAGTCGGCGCCAGCTTCCTTCGCTTCTTGACAGAGCTGGATGGATTCTCTGGTGCTCTGCGCGCCGCAGCCGGCAATAATGACAGCGCCGGGAATCCCACTTTCCTTGAGAACGGAAGAGGCAGTGGCGATGACTTCTTGTCGTTCCGAGTGTAGCAGATGGGGCGCCTCGCCATTGCTGCCTTGAATGACCAGACCCGCTACTCCAGCCTTGGCCAGACGTGTGATGTGAGTTTTTAATGCGCCAAAGTCTAGAGTCTCGTCCTCGTTGAAAAAGGCGACGACGGGAGCGTACACTCCCCGAGGGGGACAACTGGGAGCCATGATACGTATCTGAGAGGTGATGGAGTTAAGAAGAGATGAGGAGAAAACTGACAACCAATCTATAATTGGCGCAGCGTTGTCGGATCTTTTCTATCTCATCGTCGGCGGGAGGAGCATGTAAGATGCGATCCGACGCCCCACATTCTCACCAATTTTAGGTAACGGATCTTCCACCGAGTCCCAACCATGTGGAGCTCCGCTGGCTCAGTAAATTAAGGCACGTCAAGAGAATGCAAACCCCAGTTCATTCTGAATTCTGCTGAAAGATCACTTCACGATCTGTTTTTTTGCTGTGGCTTACGTTTCTATTGCAGCTTTCATTCGCATTCACTCTCAAAATGACAAGTCCCATTCCCTCAGCGTTCTCCAAGGGTGAATTCATCCCCCCAGACAGCATCTTCGACGTGACGAGGAGATATGTCGCCGATGAATTCCCTAACAAGGTCAACTTGGGCCAGGGAACCTATCGCGATGAGAACGGACAGCCTTGGGTGTTACCCGCAGTGCGAATGGCAAAGAAGATAGTTGTCGACGCCGGACACGAGTATTTGCCTATTGCGGGGCTGAACACCTTCCGTGATGCGGCCGTGCGACTCGTTTTCCATGGCACCAAGGCCCTCGAAGAAAATAGGGTAGGTCAAGAATAATCATCTCTCTGAGTGTATCTCATACTAACGTCCCCGTTGGTGGCCTCTTGTCAATCCGTGTCAGGCACAGGAGCACTCTTACTCGCAGGCCTCACGATGAAGAAGGCTGGTTGCAGCGTCAAGACCATCTACATCACGGATCCAACATGGTCAAATCACAGTCTCTTATTCAGCTCCATCGGATTTGATGTTAAGCCTCTTCCATACTACAAGGACGGTAGTCTTGACTTTGAGGGCTATGTGAACGCCCTACAAGCCGCGGATGAAGATTCCGCGGTGGTGATGCATGCATGTGCGCACAACCCAACCGGATGTGATCCGTCTGAGGAGCAGTGGAGGAAGATTGCGACGATAGTGAAGGAGAAGAACATTTTCCCCATCTTCGATTCCGCATACTTGGGCTTCAACTCAGGTTCCGTCGACAAAGATGCATGGGCCATCAGACACTTCGTGGAGGATTTAGGACTCGAGGCTTGCGTCTGCATGTCCTTTGCTAAGAGCATGGGACTTTACGGAGAGCGGGTTGGACTCACTGCGATAGTTGCCAGCTCCCCAGACACAGCTCGCACCGTGGGATCGATTCTCGCTAACTCCCAGCGAGCCACCATTTCCAACCCACCTGTATATGGAGCCAGGATTGCTGCCACAGTTCTTGGTACACCAGAAATCGCTGAGCAGTGGAAGAGAGATCTAATGACCATGTCGACGCGTATTCTATCGATGCGCCAGAGACTCTTTGAGGAACTGCAGGGTCTTAAAACGCCGGGGGATTGGTCTCACATCATCAGCCAAACGGGCATGTTTGGATACATGGGAATCACGCCTGCTCAAATTGAGCATCTGGAGAGTAAGTTCCGTCAAATCTTGGTGTTTTCTGACATAATCACTGTCTCAGGGCTGTAAACTAACGATGTGCACTGCAGCCAAGTACCACATTTACATGGCGGATACATCTCGAATCTCGATTGCGGGGTTGAACGAGGGCAATGTGAAGTACGTAGCGTTGGCTTTGGACGATGCCGTTCGTACAATTACGTGATAGCCAAAACAAACTATAGAAGAAACCCAAACATCCAATACAACATTGACTCTGTACTATTCGCACCCATTGACCAATGCTGCCTGGTAAAAGTGAAGTATAAAGCAGCGTATTTCCCATGCCGCATTCAATCAAGTAATTGCATCATGTTGCTGCCAAGTGCACCACATGTCTGGTAAAGACCATTGGCCAGTTGGTAATGCCACTCTTCCATAGGCTCTCGCGAGCTTACGATAAGCGCCAAAGCAGGAGGAGCTCCCATGTGGAGGGGGTGGAGTGAATGTGGAGGATGTGGAGGATGTGGAGGGACGGAGGCAAATGCCGAAGCCGGCGTATCTCCACACACACTCGCTATCGAGATGGGGATTGCTCCTCCGCTGCAAGCCGTCGCTTGGCTGGGAAAAGGGAGGAGCACCAGGATCTCGTCTTCTATTCGCCCTCCCAAGCTGTGCCATCACGTTTGCGAGATAGAGGCGTGTATCCCGAGCGGGGGCAACCTCAGGATTATAATCACCCTTGCGGCACCCGTCTTTTGCAGCCTACACAACCCAACGCCGAAGCACTTTTCGTCTCACTCAACCTCCAATCAATGCCCATTTTCCAATTCTAAAGCTACTTGCAATCTGCAGCTCTAGATCGCACACAATGGGTTCTCTTCCGGACCGAACCAATGGGATTCGAATCTCCATCGACAGGGGAGGCACCTTCACAGATGTATGACAGTCCCACTCTGACACTGTACGGGATGAAGCCGCTAACATCTGCTCAGTGTGTCGCGACCGTCCCGGGTCAGGATGACATTTTAATCAAGCTCCTTTCGGTGGACCCCAACAATTATCCAGATGCTCCCGTGGAAGCCATTCGCAGGGTGCTGGAGCAGGCCACTGGCCGATCCTATCCCAGAGGCGAGAAGATATCCCTGAGGGGAGTCGGTATGTCGCCTGTCACGCAAAAGAACGAACGCGAAAACTAAATCATTCAGAATCCATTAGAATGGGCACGACTGTAGCCACAAACGCACTCCTTGAGCGAAAGGGCGAGAGGACTGTGTTCGTTGTGACCAAGGGCTTGAAAGTGAGTTGAGACAACAAAGGCTGAGTCACTGCTTCTAACCACGCGTCAGGATCTCCTTCATATCGGTAACCAGTCAAGACCAAAGCTTTTTGACATGGCGATCAACAAGCCAGATACGCTGTACTCAAAAGTCATCGAGGTAACTGAGCGAGTGACCCTGGAGTCGTGGACAGAGAGCAAGAAGCCTACGCCCATCGACATTGCCTCAGACTCCGCTTTAGTAGAAGGCGTCACTGGTGAAGTAGTCAGAATTCTTGAGCCCTTGGGTAAGTTTAACATGTTCCATTCTTTACATCAGAGCCGATGGCTGATCAACCTAAGACCTGGATTCTACCAGGAAGTCCCTTCAAGAGGCATACGATGAGGGATTCCGATCCATTGCCGTTTGCCTGATGCACAGCTTCACCTTCCGCGATCACGAAACAGCAGTGGGTAAGATCGCCGAGGCTATCGGATTCACTCACGTTTCTTTGAGTGCCGAGCTATCCCCTATCGTCAAGATCGTTCCTCGAGGCAACTCATCAACAGCGGACGCCTACTTGACCCCGGAGATCAAGCGCTACATCAGTGGTTTTGAGTCGGGCTTCGAGGACCTCAGGACCAGTGGCTGCCGCTGTGAGTTCATGCAGAGCGATGGAGGCCTTGTGGAGTTCTCGAGTCTATCTGGACTGAGATCTATTCTCTCGGGCCCTGCCGGTGGTGTTGTTGGCTACGCTCGAACATGCTACGATGAGCAAGATGGCACTCCGGTCATCGGCTTCGATATGGGTGGCACAAGTACAGATGTGTCAAGGTACGTCTTCTCGTTTACTCGCCCTCAATTTCATCTCTAACTTTGTTTTTAGATACACTGGAGAGTTGGAGCAGGTTTTCGAGACCACTACTGCTGGAGTGATCGTCCAGAGCCCCCAATTAGACATCAACACCGTCGCAGCCGGTGGCGGAAGTATCCTCGCGTGGCAGAGCGGCATGTTCAAAGTCGGACCAGAGAGCGCTTCCGCGCATCCCGGCCCTGCGTGTTACCGAAACGGCGGTCCCTTGACTGTCACAGACGCCAACCTGATCCTCGGACGACTACGTCCCGAGTTCTTTCCTCGGATATTTGGCCCCAATGAGGATCTGCCTCTGGATATTGATGCTAGCCGGGGTCTGTTTGAAAGCCTCACTGAAGAGATTAACAAGGAGGTCGCTGAGAAGCTCACTGTTGAGGAGGTCGCCATTGGGTAAGCCTCGTACGCTCACTCCTATGATGTCTATATGCTAACCTGATCAGCTTCCTGGATGTTGCGAACGAAGCTATGTGCAGACCTATCCGAACCCTGACCGAGGCCAAGGGATTTGATGCCGGTCTTCACAATCTCGCATCCTTTGGTGGTGCAGGAGGACAACATGCCTGTGATATCTCGACGGCGTTGGGTATTTCACGGATCCTCATCCACAAGTACTCATCACTCCTATCAGCACACGGAATGGCCCTGGCAGACGTTGTCCAAGAGGAACGCAGCCCGTCTGCGGCCATCTACTCTCCCGAGAACTTTGCCTTGTTCGCTGCGGAGCTGGATAAACTTCAAGACACCGCGACTGAGGCACTGCTCGTCCAGCGGATCCCCAAGTCGCGCATTGTCTCGGAGAGATATCTCAACATGCGTTTCCACGGAAGCGACACCGCTCTGATGATCCAGGACAAGCCCGGGACGGGAGGCTTCCTCGCTGCGTTTGAGAAGGCGCA
This sequence comes from Neonectria neomacrospora, assembly GCA_013756995.1. Lineage (NCBI taxonomy): Eukaryota > Fungi > Ascomycota > Sordariomycetes > Hypocreales > Nectriaceae > Neonectria > Neonectria neomacrospora. The sequence goes on along the minus strand of JABSTB010000681.1, from coordinate 43,303 downwards.
CCAGAGCCAATTCGGATTCCTGCCGACTGGGCGTGATGTTATCGTGGACGACTGCCGAGTGCGATCAATTGGACAAAGCAACATGGAGTCGGCTACTCCGTGGCCTACCGAGCTAGCATCAGCGGAAGGCATTTGGACGACCAAGGCGCAGATGACGAAAGATGTGTACTTCAAGGGCTTGGGCTGGAGCAAAACGCCCGTGTATGTTCTCGGCGAGCTGGCTCCTCATTCCAAAATTCGTGGACCTGCCTTGATCATCGACGACAAGCAAACGATCGTCATCGTCCCGGATGCCACGGCCACCAGACTCTCCAACACTGTCATCATTGACGTGCACGTTGGGAGCAAGGCATCTATTTCTTCGAAGCAAGCAAACCCCATCCAGCTTTCCATCTTCGGACATCGATTCATGGGCGTGGCAGAGCAGATGGGCCGGGCCCTCCAGAAGACGAGTGTCAGCACCAACATCAAGGAGCGGTTGGATTTCTCCTGTACGGTGTTTTCTCCGGACGGTGGACTTGTGGCAAATGCGCCTCATGTCCCGGCTATGGTGAGTGCAAGGAGCTGTGCTGTTTGTGAGGTTGCATCGACTAATCGTTCAACAGATTGGTAGTATGGCTTTTGCCGTGAAATGGCAGATCCAGCACTGGGGAGGCAAACTTAATCCCGGCGACGTTATTCTTTCCAATGCACCAGGTAAGACGGGCTTGTATTTGCAACGACAATCTTGAAGCTAATATGTTATTTACAGACTGTGGCGGCACTCACTTGCCAGATCTCACCGTGATTACCCCCGTGTTCAATGACGAAGGAGACAAGATCATCTTCTGGACGGCATCACGTGGCCACCATGCAGATGTAAGCCCCTACGAGCCAATTATCCAAATCTCTACAAGTACTGACTAGCTGCAGATTGGCGGCATCCTTCCCGGCTCAATGCCTCCCAACTCCAAGGAGCTCTGGGAGGAAGGGGCTGTGATCAAGGCCTTCAAAGTGATCGAGGGCGGAGTGTTTAAAGAGGAGGAGTTGACGGAGCTGCTCATGGCTCCATCAAAGTCGCCTGGCTGCCAGGGAACTCGCTGTTTGAAGGATAACATCTCTGACATCAAGGCCCAAGCTGCTGCGAACCATCGTGGTAGTCAGCTAATCCACGGTCTCATCGACGACTATGGTCTCGAGGTCGTCCAGTTCTACAGTAAGTGACACTGTCTCAAGCAGAAGATTAGAGATTGACTTGAAATAGTGGAGGAGATTCAAGGTGCTGCGGAACGAGCTGTGCGGGATATGCTCAGGACCATCTACAAGTCCACTGACGGCAAGGCCTTGGAGGCCGTCGACTTCATGGACGACGGCACCCCAATTCAGCTCCGAGTCAGCATCGACGAGGCTTCGGGAGGCGCCATTTTTGACTTCGAAGGAACCGGTCCAGAAGCCTATGGTGAGATTCCCAACCCAGATGAATGTACTCTACAGGTCCGAGACACGACGGCTAACAAGCATCAGGCAACTGGAACGCTCCCATAGCAATTTGCCATTCGGCTATCATCTTTGCCCTGCGTTGCATGGTCAGCATGGACATCCCGCTAAATCAAGGCGCCATCCGACCGATCGACGTTCGCATCCCCGAGTCCTCGCTGCTTCGCCCGTCCGAGGATGCAGCCGTTTGCGCTGGCAACGTCTTGACATCGCAGCGCATTGTGGATGTCATCTTCAAGGCGTTCAAGGCCGTAGCCGCAAGCCAAGGCTGCATGAACAACCTGACTTTCGGTACCGACGACGAGGAGAACGGCTTTGGATACTACGAGACCATCTGCGGCGGTTCTGGAGGTGGCCCGACCTGGGACGGAACCAGCGGAGTGCACACCAACATGACGAACACGCGTATCACAGATCCCGAGGTTCTGGAAAGAAGATACCCAGTGATTCTCAGGAAGTTCTGTCTCCGAGAGGGAAGTGGCGGCGCTGGTGCTCACCCAGGAGGCGACGGCATCATCCGCGAACTGGAGTTCTCTATTCCAACCAAGGTGTCCATCCTGAGCGAGAGACGCACGTACGCGCCTTACGGACTCGAGGGTGGCGATGTAGGCGGAAGGGGGCAAAACCTCTGGGTCAAGAAGAGTGGACGGGTGATTAATCTGGGCGGCAAGAACACGGCCATGATGGCTGCTGGAGACCGCATCGTCATCAAGTCCCCCGGCGGCGGCGGATGGGGAACTCCAGGAACCGTGGCCTCAACCGGCTCGGGCGATGCGAGCGAGACGAAACACAAGTTTGTGGGGATTGCGAATGGTACGGTGGATATGATCCAGTCAATGGGTGAATCGGCTTGATAGTCGACTCGCATTAGCAACATGTTTTCATCATAGAATTGGTAGAGTAAATGAGTAATGGCAAACTGCTTCTGTCCACACTTAGATGCCGATAAAAGACTACACGAAAAGACCCTTGATTCGCCCTGTACGAAGTCGCTACTGAATGACAACTGGCAAAGACACGAACTTTGCTTATCAAGATCGGATCGGCGGGGAGCATGCGACCAGGACAGGGAACAAACCTGTTTCTGGCCTTTCCTGATTCTCCTAGCTGCAGATGACCAAGGAGAGCATGTGATGATTGCGCCGCCATGCAAAGAGCCCAGTGCATATCCACCAACTGCCGATATCCCCACCCATGGTGATTGAGATGATGGTTGTTCTGGGACACTCCCCGCAGTATCCGTAGACTCCCCATAGTCTTGAAAGCTAGAGGTTTGGTCTTAGCCCCGTACTGTCCATCACTATCTCACAGTTCAGAGCTATTTTCTAGCGCCTAACAGAGGTGAACTGTGTCTCGAATCGTAGAAGACGGGATATCACGATGCTTCATGCCAATACCAGGCACTTCTTCATCAGTCCTCGTTGCCCAACTTGTGATGCATCACACGGCTTGGTCATCAATGCATGCTAAACCGCCCTCGTGACGTTTTGCTGCGTTGCGCTGCTTTCTTGATCGTCGTAAGGAGCACAGCGAGAGGAGCTCCATGCTCAATTTGGCGCCTCTAACAGGAGGAGCTCCACGCTTCGCGCTGCTTGGAGTGAGATTTGGGTGGCGTTCATGCTCCTCCCGCCTCCCCAGGTCCATCATTGGCACGGGAATTGCATCTCGGCGTCCAAAGGAGCACATTTCCGCCCAGAATCCTCCTCATTCCTCATTAAGAGCTGCGAAATCGGTTTTGGCTTGAGCATATAACTATCAGCGCCTCCAGCTATCGGTGCCGCCAACAAAATCCACACCACCAAACAAGCAACTCACGACTGAGAAAGTCCAAGTATTCGATCACCACTCTCATATATCCTTCCATTCACCATGGCTCCCAGTCTTGCCCAGCTCCCGGAGTACACACCTCCGCCGCCTACCAAGGAGGACCGTGAGTGATTGCTCCTGTCGTCCCTAATGACCCTATCTCACAAAAGCGCTTCTAGTCGACTATGTGGATCTCGTCAACCTTGATCTTTCCAAGTTCGACGACCCTGCCGGCCGAAAGGAGCTTGCTAAGCAGTTGTTCGAGGCCGCTACAGGATACGGGTTCCTCACTCTCACGAACCATGGCATCTCCGACGAGACGTACATGCGGCAGATGAAGATTGCCAACGGCGTCATGACCCTGTCGCCGGAGGGCAAGGGACCTTACGAAGGTGACTAGAGTTTTCTGCTATTTCGTAAGAGCTGTTACTAACTGTTTTTAGTCACGCCCGAGGAAGATGCTCGCGGCCTGTACGTCGGCTACAAGCCCTCCGGGCCCCTTGGACACAAGGGAGGCTTTCCCAAGCAACTAGACCACTACAACATCCTTGTCCACGACCCCAAGAACCGCCCGCACCCCGAGATTCTGCGCCCCTACATGGAGGAGACCAACGAGGTGATGCACTTCATCCGAACCAATATTCTTGTCAAGCTGCTGAAGCTACTGGCGATGATCCTCGAGGTCCCAGAGGAGGCTGTGCTTTCTACCCATGCCCCCGGTGGCTCCAAGACCGAGTACATCCGCTACGTGAGTTGAGCAATCTCTGTTTCGTGAGCTGCAATAGCTGATTTGACTCTGCAGATGATGTGTGAGCCCCGTTCCAAGGAGGAGAGCGAAAAGTACCGTGACATCTTCCTGTCCGGACACACCGACTGGGGCACCTTCACCCTGCTCTTTTCGCAGCCCATTGCAGCTCTGCAGGTGCTCTGCCATCACACCGAGAAGTACAGGTGGGTCAAGCACCAGCCGCACGGCATCGTCGTCAACTTCGGCGAGGCGCTAGAGCGGTTGACCGGCGGTCTTTTCAAGGCCACGATTCACCGCGTAGTGCAGCCCCCGGTGGACCAGCGCCACCTTCGCCGCATCGGCGTCATCTACTTCGTCCGTCCCGCGGACGAGAGAGAGCTTGTGCCGATCGAGAACTCGCCGCTGCTTGAGCGCATGGGAGCCAACACGCCGATGGATGACAGGATCTTTTGCATGGCGGACTACTTGGACGCCAGGAAGCATGGTTGGAAGCGGTTCGAGTTTGATTTGGACAAGCCGAGAGATGAGACGAAGCATGCCGATTTCTTTGCTGGCGAGTATGTTGATCCTGAGGGACACACGAGTCTCGGCAAGTTTGACCACGTACCCAGGGAGAAGTACACGCTTCCCTCTGTTAAAACCTAGATGTGGTTCAGAGAGTCGAGGACTGCCCGTGAAGTGGCTGGTTTTGATTTCATAAAGCGGTAGAGACATAGCACCAGCTCTACACAACAATGTAACCAGTTCTGAAAACAAAGGCCCGTGGCGATAACTGTTTGAATACGTAATTTAAGTCGAATAGAGAGTGCAATGCTAGATTTGTATCTGAAAGCACAAGTCGTTCTTTTACGACTCATGAGAATCATTCCCATCATCAACGCTACCCTACACAGCCCATCAATCATCTTCCTCCCAATCTGACGAATTTATCCCCACCCCTGTTCATTCTAATCGTCGGGACAAATGGCCGAAGCAACCTCGCATCTATTTGCTGCACTCCCCTGGCAACTCGCAGGGAACATAGACTCCCATACCTTCCTCGGTGAGCATCCTTTGTATCCGACGCTCTCCCAAGGTCTCGCCCAAGTAAGTGTTTAGCGCTAGCTCGCCGCTCTGCCAAGTGGATATCGGCTAAGGCCCGAAATCTCGCGTCCTTATCTCGCTCCAAGATACCCGTCCCCACCGTGCTATCTTGTCGTATGAGGCTTGCCTGCGAAAGCAAGCAGAAACACGCGCAGATATGCGGCAGACAGGAGAGTTCGGTCCTCGAAACGTGGTGTGATGCTAAAAACAAGAGCTATCTCAACCTCCCGTTTCCCTGATTCTCGAGTCCAGATAGCCCCGAACTCTCGCGGCCGTCTCGCCGGACCGTGCGCCGACGCTGGGAGGAGCGCCTCCCAACGCACTGTCGACGCCAAGGGTCCCCTTTCACTGCACGAAGGCCGTTTATCAGCCGATCTACTGAGCTTAGATCGCCTCCTGGTCTGTTCCACAAGCCCCGCGCGCATTGCCCCGGATTCTCGCCCCCGGCGGGCAGTGCTAGCAGCCCGGAATACCACCCTCGCGCGTCGTCCGGGGTGCCCAGCCGCCGAGTTATCAGAGAGGAGCGCCTCTCTGCTAGTGACGTGGTCAGCAACCCAGCTTCCCTATCGAAATTGAGAACAACCCATGTTCCTTACTCGTCTAGGCTGTATAGCAACAACCGGAAACTCATAGCCTGCACGGTATCGCGAGCGGTTATAAGTACGCATGCCCGAGGACGTAGGAAGAAGTACAACACAGCATCTCTCGATCTTTCAGTCACCATCGATCGCCAGTTGCACAATCAAACTTGTTTCATCTCGACGTCGACAAGATGTTCGCCAGGTTGCAAGAGTACTTCCGGGGCAACCCGAGGTCCGCCTTGGAGAAGAAGCTGGTGTTCAAACTGGATGTCTTCATTCTGACCTTCTGCTGTTTGGCGTACTTCATGTAAGAATCAGATTGATCTCGAAAATTGTCGTTCACCGCTGACCTCTCAGGAATTACCTCGACCGATCCAACATTACGCAAGCGTATGTCTCGGGCATGAAGGAGGACCTCAATTTCAAGGGCGCTGAACTCACCGTTATCAACTCGATTTACCAAACTGGATACATGATGTGAGTTCGTTGCATAGAAGCCCACGAGAACAGCCCTAACAGTATACAGCGGAATCGTCCCGAACAACTTGCTTCTCACCCGCTTCCGCCCAAGAATCTTCTTCCCCCTGATGATCGTAATCTGGGCCTCTTTCACCATGTGCACAGCTGCTGCCCGACGCCCTGAAGACATCATGGTCATCCGCTTTTTCCAAGGGTACTCCGAGTCTTGCGTCTTCGCCGGGACACATTTCCTCCTTGGATCGTGGTACACTGAGGAGGAACTCGGCAAGCGAAGCGGTATCTTCACTGGATCCGGCCTGGCGGGCGGTATGTTTGGTGGATTCCTCCAGACGGGAATCCACAAGTCAATGAACGGGCTTCACGGTCTTCCGGGTTGGCGCTGGCTGTTTATTGTGAGTTGCTTCAACTTCCTACCAGAGCTTGTATGGTTCTACCGCTGACAACTGGTCTCTACGCAGATTGACGGTATCATCACCCTCCCTGTTGCTGCTTATGGCTACTTCCTGTTCCCGGACACTCCTGCTACGACAACGGCGCCGTATCTATCCCTGGAGGAGAGGCAACTGGCTATTGCCCGTGTCCCCATTTCCGAGGACAAGCCGATTTTGAACAAGGCCTTCGCCAAGACCATCTTCAACTCGTGGTACTTTTACGCCTTTGCCCTGCTCTGGATCCTCGGCAACTGCTCCGAGGCGTTCAGTTCGCAGACCCTCCTGAACCTGTACATGCAAGCTCACCCTACGATCACATTCTCGGTGTATCAGATGAACAACTATCCCACGGGAGTCCAGGCGGTCGGCATTGTCTCGACGCTTCTGTGGGCTTGCTACACGGACATCTACGGCAGGAGATGGATCACGGGATACTACAACGCCGTTGTTGGAATCGTCACGTCCATCATCATCCTCATCCCCAGCACGACGACGGCCGGCCACTTTGGAGCGTACTACTGGGCTGGATCCATCTACTGCTGCCAGGCAACCTTCTTTGCGTGGGCCAACGACACTCTTCGAAGCAAGCCTCCAGCACTGCGAGCGGCGGTAATTGGAGCCATGAACTTTTCTGGAAATTTCTTCCAGGCGTGGTGGCCCCTGATCTTCTACCGTGCTAACGCGGCGCCAAAGTTTACGGTTAGTTCCAACCAGCTCCTCCCCTTTACTCCGTGTCCGCGACTCAGACCCAGCTAACTTGTTTACTAGCGCGGAATGTATTGTATGATTGCCGTGTGCAGCTTTCTCGCCATCTGGGTCACGGTCATGGTCTGGTACGAGAGGCGGGATAAGAAGGAGCAGGCCATCCTCGAGGGAATGGCGGTTGCTGATGCGGACGCGAAGATTGTGGATGAAGAGACGATGGACCCTGACAAGAAGGTCTAGTTAGCGCTGTAGTTGGTCACGAACCCGTGATGTTGGCCTTGCGCGCTAACATCCCAGGGCGTTGGTGGTCTGGGGTACAGAGTATCTATCCTTCACATCGTATCGTATAGAGTCGATTGTTTACATTTGCCTGTGTATTCTCACTAGATGGAACATTTGTGTCTCTCGCATCTGCATGCATCTAGATCATCGTCGCCACTGATGCACCAAATAAACAAGTTGATCCATGCTTATGTTCCATCCCTAGCCTCTGTCGTCTAAACTCTAGCTAGTCATAGCCACGTCGCTTCTTCTCCGCCTGCGTCTTATCTCCTTTCTCCAACACTCATCCCTGAGAACGACTGGGAGGAGCCCCGCCCCTCCGCATCGCCTCCAGCATGATGCCTATCTGCAGTCATGATTGGCCCCTCGGCTGATACCATGACACACTCTCCCCGCCTCCATCGGGCCAAGCCAATCGAAGTCGCAGCTTTGCAACGTCCATCTGTAGCGCTGCCCTCTCCACAAAAAGATAACGCTTCATGGAGTTGTAGCCGTAGCCGCGGAAAACCCCAGCCATCTGCATCGCAGCTTGTCAACCCGACCGCGACAGGGTTCTCTCTGCCGGGCCTGTTTCCACCGTAGCTTCCCCTCACACCTTGAATTGGACATTCTGGCCCATATCGTGACCCAAGACGCCATAAACTCGCATCTGAACAGAAGTCGCAAATCCCAAACTCCCTCGGAGATGACACCAACCATGGAGGCTTCTCCCACTCCGGCCGCGGCGCCCATTACCGCCCTGAGGCCTTTTGCCTGCCCGGCTTGTTCGAGTCGCTTCACTCGACTAGTACGACATCCTGTGCCATCCAACGAAGTGAAGTTGCTGACAGCAAGAAAAGGAAAATCTGAACCGACATACCCGATCAGGCACGTTGAATGGCAAAATGGCCAGATCTCTGAACTAACATTTTTTAGTTCATCGGGAATCTAATCAGAGGCCATTTCCGTGTCCACACTGTGACGTCGCATTCTCAAGAAGGTCAGTGGGCCACGAGTTACAAACACCTTGCCTTATCGCCATATCGAAATACTGACAGTTGCTCAAGCGATTTGAGAAAGAGGCACGTCAAGAAATCTCACAAACGGTCGACTTCACCAAAGTCGCCGCTGGAAACTATCCCTCAGCGCAACCCCCCCACAATCGAGGATGTGAGAACGATACTCCTCATCAATGGCCTCCCGTATCTAATCTTGCCATTACTAGACACCAGACCAAACACAGGAGCTGTTCTCTCCCCATGATATCTCATGGCTTTTCAAACTCCCACAGTACATTGCCGCCTATTTTGAAAGGTTTCATCCTACGTTGCCTGCCCTGCACTGGCCAAGCATTGACATGGCCACCACACGAGAGCCACTGCTTCAAGCAATCGCCTGCGTTGGAGCTGTGTATCATTCCCCTGGCCACAAATTCAGCCTTATACTTTTCGAGGCCGGGTTGAAGACCCTTGACCAATATGTGCGTATAATTCTCTTCACTGGCAATAGTTGAACTTGAACCTGACCAGTTGAAGACCCGGGAAGATCGCTCCAGGTTTCGGGAGGTCTGGGTTATCCAAGCCTATGTCCTCTTCGAGTACTTTGCGATATATAGCTGCCAGGAAGACTTGTTTCCCAGAGCCTTGGGTGTGCATCGAAACCTCGTTGACGCTGCAAGAGAGTTCCAGATGCTTCAAGATGGTGCTGCGTTGAACAGTGGAAGCTCAGATACTTCCATGGATCGCAGTGATGGATTGGAGACGGAAGAAACTAAATGGAAAACCTTCATTGAAAGCGAATCACAAAAGCGGTTAGTAACGAGATCCCACACCTTGACTTCGCTCAACCGGCACTCTCGAGATCAGACGTTAATACTGCTACAGGATCATTTACTCGCTATACTATCTGGATTCTCAAATATCTGTCAGTTGCAACATCAGACCACTCCTCTCAGCGCTTGAACTCAAGTACGAGCTTCCTTGTCCGGACAACCTCTGGGCTGCCACCAGCGCCAGCTCTTGGGGCTTGCTTCTTCAGGTTCAAGATTCGTCCTTTAACATGAACGAAGAAGATGACTATGAAGGAAACCCTGATCCACGACCAGCCCATGGAGACCTTTACGAATGTCTCATGCATTTGATCCACCCCAATCGCACCGTGGGACAACCTCTCGGGCTACTCTGGTATTCACCGTTTGCATCTCTCATTTTGATCATTCAGATGCAAATGATGATCCGCGACATGACCATGGCCAGCGTTTTCTTCTCTTCCAATGTTAATCCGGGATCAACGAGACATAATCTGTTGGTCACCCGCTTACTGAGCCGTTTCGTTGACTAACGTGTTTGAAGGTCAATGATATCAGAGGAAAATCGTGCTCAGATCTTCCAAGCGCTTCATAGCTTAGCAGGTATTTGCCTGTATTTTCAGTGCCACTGGTCATAGCTAACATAATCAACAAGATCTTATCCCTAAACTTGAGACTCTCAACTTCTTGGACGATACGGCAACATTCAGCATCGACGATACCGCACAAACTGACAGAGGAAACAAGACCCTCTGGCATTCTGTCTGGATTGCGTGGCACTACACTGCCCTGACCTTGACTCATCAGGATGCTCTCCTTACGACTGGAATTGTAGAACTTGGGCTACCAACCGCAATATCCAGTGAGTTGTGAAAAGCTACATCCGCCGAGTCAATACTAATAATTGTCAGCATGTTGGGAGCTTGGAAAGCCTCGAGCAAAAGATCATCGGGATGTCTACAATGACAGGGATTTCGTTCGAATCGTATGTTTATATGGACCTTCTCAACTTCGGACATAAACTTACATATCACAACAGGTTGATCATTTGGAGCAATTAATCGAATTAATGAACACTCCAACGACAACATCTACAACGCGAGATGGCACCTCATTCCGATGCCAAGAAGACCCGTTCATGACCATGCTGGGGTTCAAGGCTTGTATCATGGGATGGCGTGTAGTTCGCTTGATGGCATTGAGTGTGGAACATAAACTCTTAACGGGAGAGCTACCACTGAAAGCTACCGCATCTACCTCTCTGGCCCGGGTGGTTCTAGCTAGACTCATGGACGCCATCGCTTCTGGGGGACAGAACTTCATTGATGGAACGAGCTCTGATTCCCGGTATCTGCACTGGGCGACGAAGGCGTTTTCATTGCGAGATACGTGGCCAACTGGATCTTGGATGGTAGCTGTGTTTCAAGAAACGCAGCGTGAGGTAGTGTAGATGTAATATTAGGAGGCATAATTTAATCACTGCCAAGATGAACTATCTATAGGCCATCATAATCGGGGTATGTTCCACCAGCCTCATCCCGGATCACATTTTCTCCAAGAATCTTTGTGAAAATTGGGTCGGACCTCAGTCTCATGTAATATTCGTGCACGATGGGGTGCTTGGCCGCCCATGCCTTTGTGAAAACCTGCGATCCAATGTTAGAAAATGGAATAGCCATTAATCGTGCTAAGAAACTCACAAACTGGTAGCCCCTTGCTAAACCAGACACGACAAACAAGTCCGCAATGGTCAGAGTGTCGCCAACGAGGAATGTCTTTCCCGAAATCTCCTTCTCCACGGCTCTAACCGTGAGCTCGCAGTTTTCCTCCAGCTGAGCCAAGATTTCTGGACTCGAAGGAGCACGCCCGATTATAGGGTTGATCCAGGCCATGATAGGCGGCAAAAGCTCGTAATCTGTGAACGATGCCCATCGCAGACAAGTCGTCTCTTCTCGGAGGCCTGAACCGAGCAGAGTAGTCTTCGGGTCTTGCTTCGCCACTGGAAATCGAACCCGCGTTAGCAAAGTCGCACCAGGGATTCAAACTTGATTACGTACAGAACCACGACACAGCTATGTTCTCGTACACGCAGAATCCATCGGCTGTTTCGAGTGCAGGCACCTTGCCAGGGTGAAACTTGGACAAGTACTCCTCGCCCACTCCGCCGCGGTCCGTGTAGATCTTGATGGGAAGGGCAGTGACAATCTCGACATCTAGTTTAAGGAGCTCCGCGATGTACAAAACCATCGTCGAACGCGGGGCCTTGGGGTAGGTGTAAATCTTGCCGAATGACATTTTGGAAAGTGTTGCTTCAATTTGAGACTAGGGTGGGGATTGGAGAGCAAAAGCAGAGCAATATCGAGTGTAGTATCTATACATATACATTGATCTGTCTATGAAAGCTGATCGGTAATCAACCGTTTATAAACTGCATATTGAGGAGCTCATATTGACTCCGCAGGCCAAGAGCTTCATCCGAGTAAGCGGAGCTCCTCCCAGGTTGTTCCAGCTCCGCCCTTTGGGGCATCCCTTATCGAACGCTAATCCGACAATTGCTTATCACGCGACATGCCTTTAGACTAGCCACTCCAATCCTCTTCCACCTCTTTGTCATTTAGGTTCTTGCTTTGGCTTCATTGCCGCTCATCCCCAGTTCTCCAAAGATTATCAGCTTATCACATTGAGATTAAAAGCCCGCAAATGAACTTGTACGGAACTACAAATATGTCTTTCAAGTAAGATCCATCGTTGGAACAATCTATGCATCGCTAAATAATCCAGGTACATCCTGGTTACCGGAGCCACTGGGTTTGTTGGTGCTCATGTTGTGGACTGCCTCCTAAAGAAAGGCTTCAAGGTTCGAGCTGTGGTACGATCCAAGGCTAAAGCGCAGCGGATGCTGGAGTCACAAAAGAACGTTTCAGAGAAATTGGACTTCTACTACATCGATGATCTTACAACACCCGGAGTCTTCCAAAATGCCATGAAGGATATAGACGGTGTCATCCATTTAGCCAGTGTAAGCATTCTTTGGTTGGCTTCAAAAGTGAACTCACTGACTAGCTAACCAAAACCAGCCTCTAAACTATCAAGTGGCGGACAAAGAAAACGAACTCATAGTTCCAGCTATCCAAGGTGTTCAATCAATACTGGAGGCCAGCAAGGGCAGTGGAGTGCAGCGAATTGTCATGACCTCGTCGTTTGGCGCTGTTCTTGACATGGGCCGGAAAGAAACCGACTCTTGGACTTATTCTTCCGCCGACTGGAATCCTATTACCTACGCCGAGGCTGCAGACCCATCAGCGACACCTCAAGATGCTTATCGTGGATCCAAGGTCTTTGCTGAAAAGGCCGCGTGGGATTTTGTGAAGACCGCAAAGCCCCAGTTCGACTTGGTGACACTCTGCCCCTCGATGATTTTCGGCCCTGTTGCAGGCCATCTAGACTCGCCGCGGGACCTAAATGAATCCAATGGCTTGTTATGGAAAGTAGCAAATGGTGGTCCGTCAAGTTCGTTGCCTCCCGCGAGGTTCAACTTCTGGATTGACGTGAGAGATCTGGCGGAAATCCATGTCCAGGCCCTACTCAACCCAAATGCAGGCGGAAAACGCTACGTCCCTGTTGCACCTCAAAAGTTCAACTATCAACTTGTGTCAGAGATCATGGTGCAGCGCGTGCCGGAAAGCTCCAAGGACTCCGTGTCGGGAGGATTGCAACATATTAAACACCACATCAACGTGGACATGGATGATATGAACAAGGACTTTTCAGACTTGAAGTATAGAACCCTTGAGGAGACCGTGGTTGACTTTCTAAAGCAAGTGTTACCTGTTAAAGGCTCTTGAGGGATCTGGGAAGAGATAATACGAGGCCGAGATGATGCGCAACCCTACTCTTGTGTTTTGCAGGTTCTAAATTATCGGAAACCTATCTTGAACTGTTCATTAATAAACACTCTGTCCTTGATACTACATATGCACGGCTGCTTCTTATTTCCACCGTTCGTCCCGAAGCCACGTTCAAGTAAATCGAGCAAATCCATTCCGGCCAGAAAATGAATCCCACCACGTTATCGGGTCAGACACGATATCAAGATTGAGAGGGATATCCCATATACTATCTTCATCCAAAGAAGAACCAAAGGGACCACCACCAAAGTCATCCGTTATCTGAAATGAATCTCGGGCTTGTGAGTTCGACTCCGACCGCCCAGGAGCTGTGACCGATCCAGCTGGTGTTGGCAGGGAAGCCTGAAGTACAATACCCAAAAACTTGGAAAACCGCATTGCCATGTGCGCGTCGTCAGCAGATCCGTGGTGTATGGCATCGATAACCGACCGAAGTAGGTGAATATTTGGATTTGACTCGGATACATGCTGGTTCTTAGCCAGGGTCGCCTAGTTCATATTTGTTAGAAAGTGAAGTTCCATAAGTGTGTTGTAGCATCATACCTTCAGTAGATGTAGACTAGCTGCCACGATGAACAACCAGTGCTTGACTGGTAGGTAAGCTATGAGTTGGGCAGGCTTCAATATTTCTATGACTATGGATAGCAGCGCATGGCTTGCCTGAGCAGCTTGCTCGTCAAAATTTGACAAGGTGGCCAGGTGTTCGTCTGTGACAGAGCCAGAATTCGAGTGAAGAGCTTGGCCAGCAGGAGCAAAGCAGTACATAGTGACGTAATAAAATTCCATGTCTAAACACGCGCTCAAGAAGGTGTTCACATCAACGGTAAGTTAGAATCAAAGTTGACGATCGGCGACTTCTTGATAACTTACTCTGGCGATGGTGGTATTGGCGTTTCCAACGGTTGAGCGCCCGGCTTAAATGCTCCAAGTTGGGAACCAAGTTCTGAGTAGACAACAATGTTCTGTCTTTCTTCAAGGAGTGGAGGAATTCGCGTCCCTTTCGAGCTTCCACGAACAGTTCGAAGTACCCTTCCCATAACATGCTGTTCTGGAGAGAATCAGCAAAGGTTGTGGAGTATCGATCCCTCACGACTTGTCTTGACTTTTCTGGCAACAGGGGCTCTAAACCAAGCCTCGTTGCCAGTCCTTCGTCAGTCAAGTAGATGAAAACGCAGACGAGTCGACTCCATTCCTGTCTAATTGCTTCAGCCTCTGATAGCCTCGCTGCATTGTTGGGAGTATCGTTGTCGAAGCAGCATCCCTCATGAGCGAGAGCAATTGCATTGGAAAGAAGTATCCTATAGAATTGTTACGACGATTGCTTCATGAAAACTCACAAAGGTGCAGCGAATGACCGACTGCGCACATACCACGACATTTTGTTGCTTCGATATGCTGGAGAGACAATGTTGAGTTTCTCCATAAGCGAAGTCATTCCGTATCGGCGTTGACCAGTAAGCGAGTCGTTGTCGTTCGGCGAGGTCTTGAAGCCGGTGACTAGGTCGTCCACGGAGTTGATGGCTTCTCCATCTCCCTCAGTAAAGTCCATCGGGTTGTTGATCGCTTTGGCATGCCAGTCAATTAAGAGCAGCATTGAAGAGATTGCCCCGAGAGATCTAGTGGTCGTTGAGCCCCACATGACAGACTGTAGGAATCTCTGGAGGAATTTCCAGGTTTGCCAGTGTATTCGTTCAGATCTAATCTCGCCGTGGGATCCTGAAAGGTGGAAATATCTCGAGGCGAGAGTGACGAGACAAATAAGAAGCAGTGGTTCTTCCAGCGCCAGCAAGGTATAGTTGGCTCTGTTGCGATAGTATGATGGTATAACTGGCTTTAATGGCCATAGGCGGTCAAAGAAGAAGTCCAGATACTCGACTACTTCCTGTTGGGTCACAACACCTTTCCGGATTAAAACGAAGCCATTCCATGCAGCTGTGATCCTTCTGGCCTCACTTGCGGAGTCGCGAATATTAGCGGGAGAAACATGGCTCTCATTAACGGGAGCTGAGTGGCTGTTGTGTCCTTGACTGCCGGTGGCCGCAAAGGTGAGGAGATCTAATGCGTCGGACGTATTGTGGATATGAGTTGAGACGAGTCTTGTCCTGGCGTCTAGCCCAGCGGTTGAGCTCGAGTTTGCAATCTCTCCGGAGTTGAATCTCTCAGTTGTAGACTCTCTGGCTGGCTGATTCGTAGTTGAGACGGAGGAAGTCTCATCAATCAGTGATGGAGGATCCCCGACTAGCGCCCCATCTGAACGGTGGCCCCAAGAGGTAGCAAGACGACTCTCAAACTCGCTGCCATCGTGCAGCGTTGAGACTTTCCGCTTCACGCTCCTCGACGACCGGAACTCGCACGGGTGGTTCTCTGCAGCACACCGCCTGCACACCTGCGGCTGTTCGGGAAGCGGCTCGCAGCGGGACTTACGCCGTCGACAGCGCTCGCAAGACAGATAGGCGCGGCGATGCTTTGACTCTGTAGGCGAGCTTGCTTGGTTGATGGGTAGGAAGCCAAGCTGTTGGGACTGGGAGCCGTTGTTTCCTTGCTGGTCTCCCATTGTGCGTGACGGGGAACTAAACTAGAGGTTCTGCTTGCTCTAAGCTGTTACAGTCTTTATAAAGACTCCGATTGGTCCTGACAGCATCACCACACTTGGGTTTGTCTTGTTCGTCGTGGCGCCTGTACGAAGTAGTTTTCGGTTTTAGACTCTTCCCCAGTTTCGGCTCCAGTCTCGGTTCCGATTGCCGGGGCCTAGCTCAGTTTGCGGGGTCATCACGTGGAAGACAGCGGTGCAGATGCGGATTGTGCTATCACGTCCTTGCCCGTCTAGAACTCGTGATGCCTTCAAACGAGGTACAAAGTAGTCGGTGAAGCTACCTACTATAGGTCGAAATCAACTCGGAAATTTGCCAGAATTTATTCTACAGGATTATGGGTTCAGTTTTAGCCTGCTTTGATTTGTTAATGTTTTAGCTAACCACATATCTGGCTGTAGTGGTAGGACACTGTCTTACTCTGAATTGGATTGTTTTCTATTCATAAAGCTCCTTAAACCCGTTTCTGTTTCGAGAAGGAACTGTCAGGACAGGCCGCAGCAAGACGCCTAGATCTCCTCACGTCAGGAATCCGACAACCGCACAACAAGATACTGGCGTGGTCCGTTCGCCTGAAGCTAGTTTGGGACCTAATTATCCAGCGATGTTCCTCACTGCTTGACAGGGTGTATTTCTTTTGTTTTAAACATTGACCCAAAATCCGAGTTGTATACCTCTTTCAGGGACGGAATGGCTGCCCGAGCACAAAAGGGCGGGCCTGGACTATGCCGTGTTTGTCTTGTGCCCTGCATCATGGCCGATTCATACCTGTGCTTGGTTAAAGTTTCAAGTGGCTAGGTTCAGAATCCTAATAAAAGAGAAGATGCTCGTTCTTCGTCCGGAATATGCAAAGACCAGAACACTTTGTTATCCTTCTACCGATGCTAATAGACATGGGAGGAAGAAGAAGGTCAACACTCTTCCAAAGGCGGTATCCCACCAGGAAAGCCCCGAATCAGGCCCTTCAACTTGCAGCATAGATGAAACCGAGCTCACCTTCACGTCACCTTGATCATGCTACTGAGTCATATCCCTCTGGCTCTTGGACTTTCATTCCATCATAGGAGTCCCCCCGATTTACCTCCCAGATGTATCGAGGGCTGTCATCGCCTCGACACCACTTCTTTCCCCCTTTCCGGGTCCCGTCTTCGTTAAATACACTACACTCCACTTCCACTCCCCTGTCCTTTAGCCAGGCTTCTCTCCAACTCAACGGACCGTTGTAAGGTCGGCTCCAGTCCCCAGATCAAAACCGCGCCGTCGTCAGCTCCTCGCCGATTTTAGTCGCCCGTAAGCGCTCGAACATCTGTGTCGCGCTAGAGCGGTTGAGCTGCGGCTGAACAAGCAATTGGGTTCCAATGCAAACTCCGTCGTCGTGGTCTTTAACCTGCTCCCGCCCGCATTCGCTCGCCAGGTCGAAGTAGATGGTCAGGCTCGTTAATCCCGGCAAGCTTGATGCCAGGGCGTCGAGCTTGGTGTGTGGCCAAGAGCTCGAGTTCTCGCGATTGAGGTCGATGGTCAGGTCCTGAAGTTCCGGCGCCAGCGTACGGAGCTGTTGGATCTGATCGACGGAGAGGGTGGGCCTCAAATTGTATTTAATCTCTGAGTTTCGCCATTCTAGCTGTTTCAGAGTTTGTCCGTGATGCTGCAGAACGGCGTTGAAGACGTCCTCGTCGCACGAACTGTTATCCAGCCAGGTGAGATTAGTCAAGGAGGAAGGGGGAAGCGCAAGGATAAAGCTTCGAGCAGGCGGCGTTTTGGGGAGAGGGCTGGCCTTGTGATCGATCCATGGACCCCCAATCGTCAGAGAGCGAAGGCTTGGGAGCCTGGTCGGTAGGCGGTGAAAGAGGGCATCGCCCTTGGGGATCAGGTAACGGTCTTCCTCCTTGATGGCGAGGGTATGAATGTGGGAAAAGTTCATGGCCTCGAGCCACAACTCTAGGTTGGTCTTGTTTCGCATCTCAGGGGATAGTCCGCTCGCGTTGTACCACTTCAATGCGTTGCCCGTTTGCACCCACCAACTCCCAATGAGCCGGAAGAACGTGTAGTCAATAAACCATAGAATATGGTAGACCCAGGACTCCCAAATGGGGCGATCAGAAGGCCACGTCCCGTCCGCGTTAGACCAGCGAGGGCGATGGCGCCGAATTCTATCCCACTCACGCTCGTCGAAGTTGTATGCCTCGAGTTTGAGGACGTGGAGAGACGAAAGGTAGTGGTCACTGCCGTCTAGCTTAAAAGGCAAATTATAGCGAACGGGAAACTCGGAGCAGCCAAACACAGAGGCGTACAAGTCAAGCTCGAGGATGTCGGGACACGTCTTCATGGCCGCGTGAATCGTATTGTGTGTGCCGAACGGGGCGCCGACGGGGACGACCGCTTCGATCCTGGTCGGGCAGGATGATTGTGGCGTCCACTGCGAACCTTGAATTGAGGCTATGACCCTGATAGCGAGATGTAAGAGAAGAAAGAAAGTCCTTGGCAATCCCATTTTGTTGTTGGCCACGATAGCTGATATTGATATGAGGCAATGGAAAGCGATACTGGCGAAGGTGGGGTAAGATTGTTGATGAGGCGTCGTATGATCAAAGCCTTTATTAGAGAGACCGGACAACGTGTTTTGATGCCGAGGTCACGTTTCTTTCATCCTGCAGCGTCGGATGTCGCAGGGATCTTGGCACTGACAATCAACCAACTTGTCGACATTGTTGGCCATATCCGGACATCTGTACTCACATGAACACAACAAACAGTTCATTCATGCTCTTTCTGTCATGTATCGTTAGGTCGATGCTGAAGAGGGCGTCCACAATTGAAGCGTCAGTTCCCCCCAATCCATCACCACCTTTCAGGCCTTTATCTATGCTCTTAGGAGTTCTTTTGGTGCTAGCTTGCAAAGATATTACTAAGTTAACTAGCATCTCTGTAGCTATCGGTGATAGCTTGCTTCACATTGACTGATATACACGGCTTCGTCTACTTGATTCAGTTGCGTCATTTGAGGTCTTGTTGCCTAGTCCTGTTCTTCTTTTCAGTAACTTACTTTGCCTTGCTTTTCCAGGTCCTAGTTAGCACTGTATTAGATTGCCGAACCAAGTGATGAAAAGCTCTATCCCACCCCACCCTGAGTCTTTATCTTAATATCATCGTTGTTCCAACGTCTGTTTGCTTCGATTCATTCATATAATGCACACAAACGTAATTATAAGATCCAACAGTCTATTGTTGAGCCACATGATTAAAACTCGTCATTTTGATCAGAAACCAACTTTGACATATTTCTATATTCACTTGTGTGATGTGATGGCATGCTATCTATGCTCACGAATCAAGAGTAGTATATCCACTGGTACGTCCTGCTCAGCCTTGTTCAGAAAAGGCCACTCATCACCGGACCTATTTTAGTCCGCAGCTTTTATCACACCTGTTCTAACCTGCGTAAAAGCCTTGTTGGTTGCGAAATTCGGGCAGCCGCTGTGCCGAAGGCTTCCCCGCTCGCTATCAACACACACGAAATAGTCCACCCGCGACAGAGCCTCTACTTGAGCTGTTAATTTGTTGTTATCCTTCAACCTCCAAACGTATATCCAACTCGTTAAATATGTCGCTAAACCTCGTTCCGACGTACTATTCCTCGCCCAACTTCTCCATTCCCCCACCTGATGCAAACGGACCTCTGCATCTTGGGAGTGTCATTGCAGACCTTAAGGACCCGATTCCTCTCAACCCGAGCATCAGAGTGCCGATACCAGAAGACGAGATCGTGAGAAGCCACCTCACTGGCTTTTCAACTACCCTCAAGAAGTCTAGAGACCTCAGACTGGGCATACTCGTCAGGCTCCTAGGACTGACGGGCCTGTAGCTGAGCCGAGCATTAAACGAGGCCGATCTCAGGACGAAGAACTTGCCGTCAGGCTCCTCGAGACTCAGTACTTCAACCCATCATCCAAGTACATGGACGATTCTATAAACCTTCAGTCAGTCAAGGCATTCAGAAAGGCCTGTCGTGACCAATTACCAGTTTTTCTCGTCACTGGCATTAAGATTGCCAGGGGCGCTTCTGCCAGCATCGTCAGGAACAAGTCAGTGGGAGGCACTACGCAAGTTGACTTGGCCGGGGGGGGTTCTGGCATCGTTGGAATTGGTCCTAGCATTGGAGGCCAGTGGACTACTCAACGAGAGATGTCTTTTGACGCGTCATCGGATTTCGTCCTCGCTTACCGGGTTACAAGATTGATGTGGAAGAAGGGCGAGGTAAAGAGCAAGGCCTACACTTCTGGCGCTACTATGGTCGATGACAACTACGGATCTGCTAGTGGGACATCTGGAAATGTGGACTTTGTTCATGATTTCAGTGATGAGGTTGCTCCTAGCCAAATCGCGGATGAGCCAGGGTCAGCGTTCTTGGAGGCTTCCAAATGGGTCATCTTTAACTAAAATCATTTGCGTTTGTCTGCTGATCTCTACCACATTATCCGTCATGTTCAACATTCAACAATTATGTTTAACGACCTGACAATCTATTTGTCTAATTGCTCTAGAATGCTCTCCCTAATCATTCCTTCTGTCCTTCCATGACTCTATAATCCCCAAGGCGCTACATATCTATAGCCGCTATCTGAGGCCGGACTGAGGAGCTGAAAGATCCTTCTCATTCCATCACACGAATACAGCCAGGCTTCTTGCTGAGGGGTCATCGGGATCGTCTTCGCAATTTGCAATACGTCGGCTGCAATTCCCACCGCTATGGGCGTCGCGAAGGATGTTCCTGACATAAAAGTCTCTTTTCCTTTCCAGGTGAGAGGAACGGCAATCCCTAGAGTCATGAAGTTGTCGTCGTTATGGACAGGCTGAGGGCTGATTTTCCCGTCCTTGCCCTTGCCATCAGATGCATGGATGCAGATGACATGCCTGCTGGTGCCTGGGAATGCCCTTGAGTCATTGTTCCCATGGTTTCCAGCCGCTGCTAGTACGATCTTGCCTGCGGCTACCGCTCGGTTGACTGCTTCATCAATATAGTGATTTCGTCTGCCCATACCAAAGGACATCGAGATGATATCCACGTCTTGGGATACAGCCCAATCTATTGCCTAGAAACTGTCAACTTCATCTCCTTGCGTAACAAGCGAGGGGACTTTCCTGTGCGATGAGTTGTTCATCCTCTGGTGGTATAACCTTTGAATCTGCGATTTTTGCTACATAGATCTCGGCCTCTGGGGCAGTTCTAAATATGAGGTCCGCAGCATGTGTGCCGTGGCCATAATGGTCAATGGGGCCATTCTTCCAGCTTTTTACTTCCTTGAGTCGATGGCTAATACTTCCAGCCCGGATGCCAGGGTGTGTCAAATCAAGTCCCGTGTCAATGACACATATCCTAACTCGCCGTGACGCCCTGGCTTCTCTACTTGCAAATTGAAGATGTTGAGACATGGTCGGCAGATGTGATTCGAGGAAGTCATCGAAGGTCTTCATGAATTCTTTGGAGTTCATCACAGTTCTATAATGCTCTCAAGTTAGTAATAATTTAAATACGCAGCAGGCTACGTTGTAGTTGATAGGTCCATACCTCGAGTCATGTGTTGTTTCTACAATGTCGTCAAGGATCTCGCAACTTTTCGTCATTGACTTCGCAACATAAGCGTCTGTAGCACTCCCAAGGCTAGCAAGACTCGTCCCTGTTTTCTTGTCAACAATGTGAGAGGGAGTGACAATAGGTACATTCCCATCGGTGTTCCTTTCAATCTTCCGCACACGAATATTCTGTGCCACGGGAATACACTGCTCAGAAGCCTCCATACGTTCCCCATGGTAAACGTCAAAATCAAGAGTCACTCCCGAGAGGTAAACAGAACTCGCCAGGCTCTTTTGACTGACCAAAGCCTCAGCTGCAAAGTGCAGGTGATCTCTCAGTGCCTCTGAAACAGGTGCTGCAAGGTAGTACTTCTGCGCAGTACTCCCCCAGTCGCAGATGCCAAACTCTAAGGGGCCGCCCCTCACGGTAAGTGATTGCGTTTCCCTGTTCTTCTGGGTTAATGCAATGTTCTCGATGTCTCTCTTTGGCACTGCCCTGCTCCTGTCGGTCATCCCGACGGGTTTCTTTTTCTTCCCAACTCTCTTCGTTGTGTGTGCCCTCTGCTGAGTCCCGTAAAAGGAATACCCATTTGTTCGTCGCCCTCCCCGAAATCTACCATGTCGATGATACGACCGTCTACGGTAAGAAGAACAAGCCATGTCTCCGACAGTGGAACTCACGTTACAAGAAGGATTTGCCCGGGAAAGAAAGAGAAAGTGCGCGCCAGCCCATCTTATATAGACCCCCCAGGTAGGCGGTCCCCGCAAATGGTCGTTCCTCTCGAACGTCCAAGAGTGGATCGATCCTTGACGCCTACCTTGCTCACTCCGCTCGATTAGCTGGTTACCACGGCTCTCACGCTCGCCTCCGCAAATGGCCGTTCCTCTCGAACGTCCAAAAGTGGATCTTCGATCCTTGACGCCTATCTTACCTCGCTCCGCTCGATTGGCTGGTTGCCACGGCTCTCACGCTCGCCTCCGCAAATGGTCGTTTCTCTCGAACGTCCAAAAGTGGATCTTCGATCCTTGACGCCTATCTTACCTCGCTCCGCTCGATTGGCCAGTTACCACTCACTCACATGTCTACACTGGTTGCGCTTACATATTCTTCGTCGCTTACTTATTAACATAGACGTAGATGTGTTGATAGATGACGCACTATCTGTTGATGAACCGCGGGTCTCGGTCGTTACATGGGCCGACATCCCGCTCCACACCTGATTTGTAAATAAAGGCTAGAGAATCAACATGTAGGGCTCCTGTTCAAAAAAGCCCGTGTCGTTGCCAACCAACTGACCTAGCTTCATCTATAGGTATTCTAATTTTGCAGCTTAGAACTGATATATGAGTCAAGTTAACTTTGCTGTGAACTTATTAATATAGTAACACAGATTCAAGGAACCTTATGTTTCTTCGTTGTTTTCATAAATAACTGTTCTCAACGAGCTTCTAGCAATTTTCAATAAAGTTAAGTTTGCACCTCATCCCGTTCTTCGGGTCAGTCAAGGAGAAGTAGAGGATCCGAGCCAAGGTATTACCATGCGTCGCATCAGTCACAGTTGTCTACGTACCTAAGTTGGTATCTCGTTCAGCCGGTGTAGAACCAAGTCAAGCTATTCTTAAACCTCTCTGCAACTTACATCAACTTCTATCTTTGGTATCATCGCTG
This sequence comes from Neonectria neomacrospora, assembly GCA_013756995.1. Lineage (NCBI taxonomy): Eukaryota > Fungi > Ascomycota > Sordariomycetes > Hypocreales > Nectriaceae > Neonectria > Neonectria neomacrospora. The sequence continues at coordinate 20,186 of JABSTB010000681.1, read as the reverse complement.
AAAATCCTAGGCGAGCCGCAGAGGAGGCCATATACGATGAAGTTCGGCACTCTAGTGTTCGCCCGGTTTAATCTTATGACCCGTTCCTGTCGTCAAATATCCTAATTCCGGAAGCGCATTGATTGCGCCGCACTGTCCACGATCTTACTTAGAAATGCCCCTCTCATTCGTCAAATACTTTTCCGGGGTTCAGTAGCCAGCTATCACATACGTAAGTAATAACTTCAGCAGAAGGGATGTAAGATGGACTGACTGTGGATCAAGCGTTTCCTTCAGCGCCTTCATAACACCAATAGTGGCAGGACCAAGCTCCTTTTCTAGGCAATGCTTGGTAATTATTAGTCGCAAAACATGCAGCTTGAGGAAAGGATTACGTACCTTCTTCCCGAGCCCGATTCCATGCTCTCCCTACATCCCGAGTAGTTAGATAAGTTCAAAGGTCTCGGTACTTCAATTCCGGGAGTTTATGCTTACCGAGACGGTACCCTCCATTTCTAGTGCCCGATCCATCATGACGTTAATACAGTCTTCAACAGCCTTGCGCTCTTCTTCATGGTCCGGCCTATACATGACAACTTGATGGAAGTTGCCATCACCGACGTGACCCAGGACACTGGCGAAAAGACCTAAATCCTTGGCTCTCTCCTTAGATATATCTGCCCTCTGTTAGCTCCCATTGCGCCGTTGACCTGAAATCACCTACCAATAAGCTCTGCCATTCGTGAGAGCGGCACAGCCACGTCAGTCGACCATATTTGAGTGCCTTCGGGTCGAGCTGCGAGGTTAGCCCAAAGAGCCTGCTTTCGAGCCGACCAAAGGGACTGCATCTGCGACTCTGTGGTGGCTGATTCAAAGGAATGACAGCTGTTGGACTTTGCAATTTCGTGCGCCAAGTATGTGCTGTCCTCAACCGACTTCTCTGATCCTGAGAACCTTAACTTTAAGTCAGTATTGTACCATGCCCTCGACTTTTGAAGCCTTACTTGAGGAAAAGAGTAGGCAACTCGTCCCACATCCGGCCACCAGCTCCTCCACTCTTGTTAATCACCTGCATCTGAACGTCGTCCATCAATTCCAAGGCGGCAAGCGGAACGCCACGACGCATCATCTTGAAAGCAGCATCTGCAGCTTCCTTGACAGTGGAGAAAGTAGCTGTAGCTACGCTCAAGCTCTCGGGGATGATTGCAAGCTTCAGCGTCACCTCGGTGATGATGCCCAGAGTGCCTTCGGATCCAGTAAAGAGAGCTGTGAGATTGTACCCGGCAGACGTCTTCCGCGGTCGATGTCGAGTCTTTATCACGGATCCATCAGCGAGAACCACGGTCAGGTTGACGACATAATCCTTCATCGTCCCGTATCGCATAGCGTTTGTACCGCTGCAGTTTGTCGCCACCATGCCACCAATAAGTGCCGTCGGACTCGGGTCGAGAGGCAGAAACAGGCCAGTTTCTTTGATCTTGTCGTTCAGATTGACCCAGTTGACCCCGGGCTGCACCACAACGTCCATGTCCTCGGGGTGAAACGCAACAATCTTGTCCATGCTCGACATGTCCAAGCAGATACCCGAGTATGGCGAGCTGAAGTTCCCCTCGACGCTAGATCCTGCTCCGTACGGCACTATGGGCACTTTGTACTTTGCGCATATTTTTGCAATCGCTGAAACATCTTGAGTCGTCTTGGGGCGTACGATTGCCACGGGACGTACATCGGTGTTGGAGGTTGACCATTCAGAGTAACCGTGCTCTTCCAAGTCGTCCTCGTCAACGCTGACGCCATCCTGTCCAAGGTATTGACGAATCTCATCAACCGCCTTTGATATGTTAGCACTTTGAATATGTATAAAACGCATGACCAACCTGCCTTTATCGTGGTGCCAACATCAGCATACTTGGCCTGAGCGGATGGACGCGGTGTGTCGGAACTCCTCCACCGTGGGGTCGATTCGCTGCTTAATCCCGGAGAGTTCAAATAACTCCCTACAGACACAGTAGCTATGCCTCCCATTAAAACTCCAATGGCGATATAGGCGATAGGGCGTTGGTGCTGGTGATTTCTAGATCCGGCCGCCGAGGTCGACGAGGTTAAACCGCGAATTAGCGGGGCATTTTTGCGAATTGACTGATATCGAGGCCATCGCATTGGGAACACAAGCTTTGAGTTCGACCTCATCGTCACGAGTCCATTTACTATTAAGCAAAGATGAGACTGTGTCGAGAAAAGCGCAATGCTGTGTGGTATTTGTTGGAGGATACTTCAGGCTGCTGGACGCTGTTCGGAAGCGGCAACGCCTCCATCGGATATTCCCAAAGCTGTCTAGTGTCGGAATTCCGTCGGATCGGATATATGTGGAGATGCTGGCCGGTCTCGGGACACCGGATCGTCACTTTTCTCCCTCCTGCGGGACTCAATGGCCTGATGATTGGGTCCATCGTCGCAATTTACCGTCGGCTGCTTCGTCGAACGGTGGGGAATCCGGGGTAATTGTCTGGGGCAAATGAAAATTCGGATGTTTAAAACCCAGGCAATGTCCGGCCATGGTCCTGGCTCGGAGTCATCACATCAGCTCTCCGCTCTCTTGGACCTGTTTTGTTTACTCCGGCCAAGCTCTTTGCCATGTCTGTAGAGCATCCTGAGAAGGCGAACTCCGCCGGTACTCTGGGAGAGAAGTTACATGTTGAGGGCCAGGACTATCCCAGGTCCCAGCAAAGCGGTGAGGTTCTGGAGCTCGATGAAGCAACCAATAAGCGTCTTCTACGGAAGATTGACTTGCGATTGATGCCCGTGGTGAGTCCATGTTATTGATCCTCCAACCTGGTGGTCATTGACTCTAATGTGCCGAAGCTCTGCTTCACATACGCGCTACAGTACTATGACAAAGCAATTCTCAGCCAAGCAGCTATCTTCGGCCTCAGACAAGACTTAGACCTCAAAGACGGTCTCAAGTATTCCTGGGTATCACTCATCTTCTACTTCGGCTACATAGTTGGGACCTACCCGATATCCTTCCTCGCCCAGCGTTTCCCGACCAGGATTGTATGCACGGTTATTTGCATCTGCTGGTCCATCGTCATTCTCTGCACGCCGGCCTGCACCTCCTACGCAGGACTCCTCGTCAACCGATTCGCACTTGGACTCATTGAGGCCGGAGTCTCTCCTATCTTCATGCTGGTTGTGGGCCTCTGGTACACCCACCCCGAGCAGGTGATGCGTTCCAGCTGGTGGTACTCATTCAGCGGAGGCTCCTTGCTCGTGAGCCCCTTGATCAACTACGGGCTCGGGCACATCTCCGGCGGGTCAATGGAGCCATGGCAGTACATGTACATCATCGCCGGCATTGCAACTCTACTTTGGGGCATCGCGTTATGGTGGCTGTTCCCCGACAGCCCTCAGAATGCGCGTGGCTTCACCGATGCTGAGCGCCGACTCCTCCTTGAAAGAGTCCGAGGAAACAACGCCGGGTCTGAGAACAAAGAGTTCAAGTCCTACCAGTTCAAGGAAGCCCTGACGGACTACCAGATCTGGGGGATAATGATTCTTTCCATCGTTTCTTGCACTGGCTCCGGTGCTGTGACTACGTTTGGTAGCATCGTGTTTAACGACATGGGCTTCGACACATTTACGTCCCTATTGCTTAACCTTCCCATCGGAGCAATGGCTTTTATCTGCGTTCTAGGGTCTGGGTACATCGGTAGAACCGTCCCGAACTCACGACTGTACGTTGTCGTTGGCGCGTGTGCACCTGTTATTATTGGGTGCGCGTTACTGTAAGCACTTCTCCATGCTAGAAGCTACTTGACGCATACTCACCTCTTTTCTAGCTGGCAGCTCCCTGATTCCATGAGAGGTGGACGGATTGTTGGCTTCTACCTAATCAGCTTCTTTTCTTCTGCATGGGTTCAGTGTATCGGGCTGGGTACATCCAATGTCGCAGGCCACACCAAGAAGTCTGTTTACGCTGCCGGCACTTTCATCGGCTACTCGCTTGGTAACATTGTAGGACCGCTCATGTTCGATGCGTAAGTTCAGCATACATCCTAGTAATCCTTACCAAATACTAACGACCGAGCTGTAGCAAATACGCCCCTCGATATGATCAAAGTTTTATCGGCATCATGATTTGCTTTGCCGTGTGTGTCTTTGTCGCTCTTGGTCTCCGCTTCATGCTTGCCCGGGAAAATGATGCCCGCAACAGGCTTTATGGGTCACCTGAGATCAGCCACGGGTTGGAGGACATTACGGACGGCGAGAATAAGTCCTTTAGATACAACCTATAGACTCGTGCCTAGTTTCGGAGGGGGCTCCGAGTGCAAGTCAAAGATCTTAAATACCTTCTTCAAGCATGCATCCGGTTCGGATCATATTCGTAGATGTACCATCTGGTGCATCACTTGCTAGCCAGTATTAATCTACTTTGATCGACATCTAAACAGCTGAAGCCTCTATCTCCTCAACAGCTTTGATGAGACTCTCGATCTTTTCCTCACACTCTTTTCTGCTCGTCTCCTGCTTTTGAAATGTCTTCCGAAGTTCGTCGACCATGAACCCCCGTAACGGCGTCTTCTTCGCAGCCCGGTAGTCAAAAACAACAATATCCTCGAAGCATCTCGCGGCAGGTCTTTGATGCCGTTCAGACAGAATGACAGCTTCAAGCAAAACGTGGTCCGAGTCGTAATTAGGTGCGGAAACGAGCTTGTGGAGTACGGTAGTTTGATCTGGGAAATCCATCGGCTGAGATTTGTTAGAGACACACTTCAATTCATCCAATTAATGCTCAGCCTCGCCACTCACCAATTTGTAATCTGTCCTGATGCTTCGGAGGATGAGCCCCACGCTACGAGGCGTCATCAGCTCAACCCATTCGTGTCGGTGCTCTGGGTTAGATGTTGCCGCAAAGCTCCGCAGCCAGTTGACTCGCGCAGCTTCGGCATATTTATTGTACATGACGTTGTTCACGTGTCCTACTAGTGATTAGACCCAATGTAAGTGATAGGAGATAGTATTTTTTACCCTGCGGATGATGTCAGTGCTTGTTCATGGTTGGGAATGTCTTGGAGTACTCACCATGCTATCCTGTTATTCGAACAAGGCCGATCGTTAGCCTACATGGACTATCAATTTTCAAAGGCCAGGGGACTCACCATATCCCCCCAAGCGACCTCGTGCTTATCAAGGCCTCTCCATTCCTTGGCCGTCAGGAATCCTTCCTCCCCGGCGAGCAGCTCCATCCAATGGCTTTGAACATAAGTGAACAATTCTTTCGCCTTTTCGACCTGCTGCGGCGGAATATCAAGCTCTTGGCATCGTTTAAGACGCTCCTTAACGTCCGATAGCCAACGCGGGTTGTGGCTCTTCTGGGCGGGGCGTGTCGCGTGGAATTGACGGGTCGCCCCCGTCGCGTAAGGGGCGATTGAAGCCCGCGATACAGCGCTCGGCACTGCACGGCGCATCGCTTGTGAGAGTCCTATTAACGGGGCCATAGTGGTGGTTGGTATCTGACGTTGGAGGAGGGTGGAGGAGTTAGATTCGCAAGTTAGTTGAACCGCGATATCGGTTCTTGCGGTTGTCATCGGCCCAATGAGCGGCGGAGACGTCATAATTGCCGAGGGTCCAAACTCCGGGGATCTTGCGACCACGGAATTGAGGCAAAAGAGGGAGGCATCGCGGCAAGAATTGAAATACGCCGAGGTGTCGATGCCAGAGTGCCTAGGAATTTGTAGCTAGTTAAACTACGTCCTTGGCAGAATTGAAATCACAGGCTGTTCACTTGATTTCATTTTGCCACCACGCTACCTAGCAAAATAATCCTGTCACACATTTCATTGATGACCTGGGCATATGTACCCTTGAGATCAGAAGTAGATTATTTGCTGCAACTACGTTGTCACAATGCACTCAACGATGTAAACTTCGGCTCAAGGCCTGGCTGCTACTTCTTTTCAGAAATCAGACAATTCCCCCTCTTGGACTTCGTCGCGGGTGCCTCAGGTCTTATGTCAAAGTCGAAAATATCCATTGGCAACCCGATTGTAGTGCAAGCATTAGGAATCTAGACACAATTCTCAGCTCAGCGTTCATGTTTTGGGGAAGACGATACTTACATCAACAATTCCAGCGATATGGCCCTCGACCGGTGCAGCGCTCAACAGCAGATAGATCTGGTAGTCATCATACCCATACCGTCGAAGATATTCAATGACACGAAGGCAGCTCTGGCGGTAGGCAATTGTGGTGTCCAAGTAATGCTGTTTTCCGTGTTCATCGACGGAAAAGCCCTGTGATCATAAGTCAGCACTACGCCCGGAGATTTCTCTTACGGAAAAAGCTTACCTCGAAATAGAGCATCCTGCCAGGTCCAAACTGAGGCTGTACAGGGCCTGGGATGTAAATGGGGGATTTCCCATTGGTCATTCCCATTTGCTTTTGCCCTCCCTTGATGACTCTGCAGTTCACAGTGATAATGCCAGCCATTTCAATCGCACCGCAGAAGGAGATCTCTCCGTCGCCCTCTTTTCCCTAATCAGCAACGTTTCATCGACAAGACTTCAAGACTTACGAGAGAAGTGCAGGTCTCCGACACTGAACTTAGCACCAGGGACGTGTACTGGCAGATACACCTTGCTGCCACGCGACAAATTCTTGATATCGCAGTTGCCACCGTGCTCCGGCCTCCCGGGAATCGTTCGGGCGCCTTCTTTAGCGACCTTGCTTTTGGCGGCTGCGTCCGCTGCGCCAGCATGAACGTTCTTCTCCAGGGGCGGGTTTGCAACAGTTCGAGTGAGAGTGGTGGTACTGATCAGCTCGGCCTCGCGGCGATTCCACTCGGCGAGAATCTCGGCTGAGGGAGCACAGCCCAGGATTCCCGGGTGGATCAGTCCGGCGAACTTGACACCCGGAATGTGCCTGGACGTGCAGTGAATACCCTCAAAATCCCAGATGGCCTTTGCACTGTCGAGCGATTAGCAGTGCACCTCATTTCGGCGTTAGGCTCGCAAGTACGCGTTGGGGTAGATCTCATCCAAGAACCCTCCTCCGTTGTCTTTGTGGAAGACGCCTGTGAATCCCCAAGGATGGTCCTCAAAGGGCTGGACGTCGTGGATCTCGACGCAGAGCACGTCGCCGGGCTCCGCGCCCTTGATCTCAAATGGGCCTGAAAGGTAGTGGATGCGGCTCAAATCTACTGTCAAGACATCATCCGCAGAATCGTTGTTTTTGATTTGGCCACCGGTCCAGTCGAGGCATTCTATTTTGACGGTCTCGCCGTCTTCAATGGTGCCACAAAATGGGACTGCGACGTGCAACGTATCAGTGGCTGTCGTGGACGTTTACCGGTATTTCAAGCTTACCATCAGGGTGCCATCGATTCTAGGAAGATGTTAGCCTTCTCTATACAATTCATCTTGATCTCCTCAACATGGCCTTGGACTTGCGTGAAGATGGGGCTGATCCTCAGCAGGGCGATCGAGGTCGACGCTCAAAGCAGTTCGAACTTTGCCAACCATCTTGTCTTGTCAGGTATCTGCCGATGTATCTAGTTCGTTAATCTGAGTTGATCAAAGTGGATGAGCCGGCGTACTCACTTTGTGGTTTGGTGATTGCTGTGAGATAAGTAAAGCTTCTACAAGGCCAAGCGAGAAGCTGGGGGACAATGCAGTACCTGAATTGAGATAGTCTAAGTTACCCCGCCTGCGTATCACAATCGGTGCATGACGCATGCTTTGTTGGCGGCTTAACAGAGGTCTACGCTGCACGTGTGGAATGCCAGATCTAAAGATACGACACCCTTATCAGAAGGGGAAGTGTGCCCTGATTAGGCAGTTGGTCGTCGTCACCACCAGTTTTGTTGGTGCTTTACACCCTCCGTTCAGATACGGGAACTCTTGTTGCAGCGAACCCGCACGGGAGCCGCGGCGTTCCTCCAATAGCCGGCCTAATCTTGACAAACGGCATGCTTCATGCTTTGTGTAGCTTGCATTAGCATCGACGGCTTAACACGGGAGATGCAAGCTGGCACCTGATCAAGGACCGAGGGCCCGAGAGTGCGGGGGTTGATGTCTCACTTCTGAGCATCGCGCACACAAAGCGACAAGCTACTCGAATAGGTTCTCATTTTGCCTTGTACACCTTCAAAGATGGCCGGAGTCAAAACATTCGCAGTCGGAGACTTTGAACTCCAAGACGGTGGAAAGCTCCCTGGAGCCTGGATCGCCTACAAGACCTTCGGCGATCCGTCATTCCCGGCGGTTCTATATCCGACATGGTTCTCCGGCGCCATCTCCGACAACGAGTGGCTCATTGGCGATGATAAAGCGCTGAGCCCCAAGAAATACTTCATCGTCATCCCTGCGCTGTTCGGAAATGGCCAGTCCATCAGCCCTTCAAATTCCGACATCAGCCCGTTCCCCAACGTCTCGTTTTTCGACAACGTACGAGCCCAGCGCCTGCTTCTCCAAGAGCTGGGTGTTAAGCATCTCCGAGCCGTGACTGGGTGGTCCATGGGGGCCGGGCAGTCGTTCCAATGGGCAACGCAGTATCCGGATTTCATGGACATCTGCGTTCCCTCCTGCGGTTCGGCCAAGACTGCTCTCCACAACCAAGTGTTTCTAGAAGGCGTCAAATCAGCACTCCTAGCCGCGAAGGGAGTTGCTTCGGCCGGAAGCGCCAACGGCCGCGTTGAAACATCTGGCCAGGAGAACCGGACCTGGTCGGACAGTGAGAAGAAGGTCGGGTTGAAAGCTTTCGGTCGCGGCTACGCTGGCTGGGGTTTCTCGCAGGCGTTTTACCGCGAAGAATTATTCAAGAAGCACTACGGAGCCAGCGATCTGGAAGACTTCATGGTGACGTTCTGGGAAGACTGGGCGCTCAGCAAAGACCCCGAAAACCTGCTTGTCATGCTTCACACATGGCAGAGCGGAGACGTCAGCAAGCAGGAGCCGTACAACGGTAACTTTGAGAAAGCTATGGCAAGTATCAAGGCGAAGACTTTGGTGCTTCCATCCAAGACGGATCTATACTTCCCGTAAGCTCTTTCATGCTGTGGCTGAATGCAAACTAACAGCAAACAGACCCGAGGACTCGGAATATGAGGTTTCTTGCATGAGCTCAGGCATTGGAGAGCTGGAAGTATATCCTTCGATATGGGGGCATTGGGCTGGAGGGCCGCCGGGAAACATGGATGATGTGCGGTGGTTCGACGAGCGACTGGCGAGGCTGTTGTCTGAGACGCCCATTAACGAGTTGGTCACTAAGTTTGATAAGATTTCGTGTTGATAATGATAATTCAACATCTGAATATCACGATCTAGTCCGACTCTTGGTGAGCAGTTTCTTCCCCAGGCTCCAATGAGTGTTCATGAATGTGAAGATTCTTTGCCAAGGTTCTAGAGACGGTTGAGCGGAAGCCACCACGTGGGTGGGACAGGCACAGAGCGACAAAAATTGCTCCGATTTGCCACGGCATTTCTAGCGATCTGCGAGCGCCAGGGATTTTGAATCGTATCTCGCCCATCGTCAACGAATGACAGTGATGACGTCACGCTATCGGTCCTTTCCGTCAATCTTGGCCACCGTCCATACTCCATGTGGGCCATTTACCACCCTGGTCAATTTAATAGACTAGCTAACAGCTAAACCCTAACCATAACTAACAAAATAACTGTATGCTGAGACATGAAGAAAATTGGGGAGACGGCATGAAGGAGGGACTTTCTAATACATGATCGTTAGTTCCCTTAGTCAGTTTGTTCGTTGAGGGTTCAGAATATTCTGGAAGCTAACAAGGTTGTCAAGTTAAAAAGCAGTAGGTTGGCAAAGTCAATTTCATGTCAAGATATTGGAAATCATTAAGGCAGATGAACAGGGGTATTGTAATTTAGTCAATCGACGTACATGCGACATGTGCTGCATAATCAGGCTTCTCTGACATTGACAACTTCATTATCGTACAGTGTTCCAGCCTCTCATCTCCTAGCCACGAAGCTGTTTGCGCGACTCGCCGACGGCGTCCCTCTCGGAGTTCCCTTGGGAGTAACACGACTCTCACCGAAGAAGCGTTGTTGCTGGCTGTAGGTGCGGTTGTGTCCAGGTCGCTGCGTCACATCGGGCGTTGCCGTAGCAGTAGAGCCTACATATCAATTAGCATTCATCATCACTCGCCCACGGGGAGAGAACTCACTGGCTCGTCTGTCGTTCGCGATGGTGCCGCGGTGTCCTTCGTTCTGCAGCTCAGTCCGGGCATCGGCTAGCTTCTGCGCAAATGGCGAGCGATGGCGCAGCGCGGGTCCCTTGAAGTAGATGGCGTAGACCGCAATGACTAGCACAAACGAGATGCAAAACAGAATAGTCGAGGCGTATTCCAAGTTTTTACCGCTGTCCTTTCCAATGTTCTGGAAGAAGGGCGTCGCAGGTACAGTGAGAACACCTGCTAGGAAATCTCGAGCCCATCCGTTGCCACCAGTGGCCGAAGCCGAGTAGGGGCCATCTAGCTTTGGTTAGAAAGGGGCTTGTTAGGGAGAGTATGGAGAAGTAGCTTACAAGCACAAATCATGTAGTCGATGGTGGCCATATAGATGGCATAGTTGGCAATGCCAACAATACCAGCAAATATCATGGAACCAATCCAGTGAACAGGTGGTCCTTGGATAGTCCAGGCAAAACCAATCAATCCGATGGGAAGACAAGGGGCCGTATATAAGAGGAACCACAACCGTGACTCGTACTGCGCTCGTTCGTCATTTGGCTTTGCTTCACGCTCTTTGATGTTCCGCCTGATGGCGGGGATAAACGCAAGCCAAGCCAACAGATAGCCAAGGCCAATGGGAATAAATGCCAAGCCAATCTGAATAGTGGTGAAGCCCCACTGCTTGTAGACAAGGGCGAAAGACTGGATGAACATGAAGATGAGGGCATCCGAGAAGCCGGACAGGAGTGACAGGACGAGGACGATGGGCTCGGTAATGAACATTTTGAAAGGGCGCGTCCAAGTGATCAGGATCTCCTTGGCGGAGAAGCGGTCTCGGAAGGAAACAAGCTCATCGGGGCCCCAGATGTTGGCGTTGGTCTCCTTTCTGCGTCTCTTGGCGATGCGGTTCATCATAATGGTGGTGCGAGTCTCGGGAACAGTGAAGAAGTGGACGGCTTGAACAAAGCCTCCGAGGATTAGCTGGATCCAAATGGACCATCTAGTACGACATTAGCACCTGCCGATGCAATTTTAAAGTTGAAGAGGGGCGAACTTACCTCCAGTGAAGATACTCCTCGGTGAAGCCGCCGATGATGGGGCCCAGCACCGAGCCACCAACAGAAGAGAAGACGACATACGCAACGGCGTATTGCTGATTATCAGCCTCCCACATATCTGCAATCATCCCGAGCGTCACAGAGCCACCCGCAGACGACAATCCGCCAAGAGCACGGCCAACCATGACGGTGGCGAAGTTGGGAGCCAGCGCCACGGGCAGCTGCCAGATGTTAACGAGGAAAAGCGAGAGCTGCAGGACAGGCCAGCGCCCAAACTCCTCGGACCACGGCGCCCAGAGCTCGCAGCCGAAGGCGTACAGCACCAGGAAAATCATGGCGCCGCAGCGGGCCGCCTGCGCGCTGACGCCGAACTCCTCCGAGATGCCCGGGATGGCGTTGGAGTACAGCGACGTGTTGAAGTTCATCGACACCTGCACCCAGAAGATGACGGTGAGGATGTACCACTTCTTCCACTTTGGGAAGCTGAAGCCGAGCTCCTCGTAGCAGTCGTCTTCTGTGATTTCGTACTTGTCGTAGGTTCCGATCTTCTCCAGGCCGCCTCCGCGGACATCAACTGTGTCGGCGGAGTCATCGTTGCCCGAAGGGACATCGTCAGAGCTTTCTAGCCTGTCATTGGCGATTTCCAGGTCCCGTTGATTAATGACCTGGGGAGGGTCGTCTGAGAAGTGAGTCGGCATGGTTGCAGTTCGCAGAGAAGAAGCAAATGATCTGCAGCAGGCTCTTATCAACGAGGACTGCGGCTCTTTTTCTGGGCCATCAGTTGCTATTTAACGGCCCTGGACACTCCACCAAGCCGGTCTTGAAAATTCGGCGATCCATTGACAATTCCACATTGACATCACCGCCCCGTTTGCCATCACCCGGTTTCCGTGGAGGCGTCACTGCGTCAGACAGGCCATTCCGGGGGTGTTGTGGGGACTCTGGGGAGAGTTGGTGGAGCACCTGCGTCTGCGAGCGAGCCGTGCTATCCGGCCGATCTGCGGCGCCATTACGGAGCAGACGACGTCCAAGTTGTCGGTTTGCCGCGAAATGCGACTGAGATTTTGTATCTTAGAGCTGGATTCAGAGAAACAATCCGCCTAGAAGAACTTATCTCGGGGGTTAAAGAACATTTACACGTAGTCCAAAAGGCTGTGTTCTTATTGTTAAAGTATCACCAAAATTCAAAATACGGGAGAGGCTCTGCTGCTTCAGCCGCATTATTCAGTAAGCGGCCGAAACATTCGGGAGCTAGTTCCATGACGTAGCCGAACCCACAAAAAAAACAGAACTTGTTCTCATGTAATCTTCAAATCCCGAGCTGAAGGATGACGAGCCGAACAGGCAGCAGAATAAAACTGCTCCACCACCCCACAGCAGCGGGCATAAGTGTCTGTTCGCTGCCTTTATTTCCACTTTAGCTGCAGGCTAGGGCCTGTAAGTGGACCGTCACATGAAGTGCAGAACCTGATGGCTTCCTTTGTTTGTAGTTGTCGATATTGTCGATCTCAAATGAGACGTACCTTGAGCCGGAAGGCGCGGTCGTTTCATGTTCCAGCAAACACTGAATAGAATAATCAAGCTCAGTATCATATTTTGATGGCTCTTTTCAAGCTTAGAATGTCCCTACCTTGAAAGTGAAGATGGTTGCTTTCTCATTCCGTCCCGGCTTCATCCATGGCAAAGTAAAATGTGCTCAACTCCGACGCTGATCTTCAAAATCCCTCAAATTGTGTGATTCCAATGCTTAAGCATACGATTAATGTTTCAATCAATCCTTCGTTCTCCTCATTAGACTTCATGGCGAGCTGGGATTGTAGCATCAAGGTGGGACAGGAAAACCCCGAATAAAATCCGATGAGGCCCATTGGATGTTTCTCTAGCCGCACTACTTACGCCGTTGTTAGTTACTGGGTAGACTAAAGCCGGGATACCGGTGCCAGGGTCATCTGATGAAGCTGGGGCTGCAGGGTGACCTGCATGAAACGTTGCGATACAGGTCAAGGTTGGTTTCTCGACAACTCAAGGGTATTTCCACCATAATAAAGCGGCTCTGTTGGCGTTCAACCCAATTGGCACGGTTCAGTCTCAACGACGGCCCTGCGTCTGTTGGAATTTGTCAATGCTGCTGCATTCGTTCTACTGATGGGCTCACCGGTCGGCGGAACGCACCCTAACGCCGGATTACAGGCGACCTACTTTTTTAGGCAGCAGAATAAACTCATAGAGTGGATAATGATAGACGGTTATCTTATTAACGCCAAGCTAAACCTCAAAGGGTCTGACTTCAGACAGACCGACATCGCGGGCGTAAGGGTCCTGACATGTCCTCAATAAACAGACTCTAGATGTTGAGACAATGATGGGAGAAAAGAGATTTGCTATTAAGGCTAGCCAGGGTACGATATCCAGTAAATTTCAGCCGTCAACACAGTTTCCATGGCTATAGAAGGCTCTATATGGAGAGCAGGGTCATGCCTGGGAGAAGCGTTTCAAAAACTGTGTCCATTGGAGAGCAAAGGTGCCATGCCAACTACCTGGTCATACGATACATACACGTATCAGCTACAACGTCTTCTCAGACCCCCCAATAGACTACCCTCTATAAGCGTTTCCAGCGAATGGCACGTGCCTCTCTCTCCGTAAGGTGCTTTCTCTTTGATGTCAAATTGATACGTGAAAACTGCTTCCATGGACAATATTCTCGGTCGATCATCTGGATGAAAAACCACCATCTATTGTCTTCTTTCAATTGAACTTCAAGCTCACTCATCGTCCATAATCTGTCCTCAAATGAGTACTCAGTTTTGAAAACAACATGAACTTTGCTAATACCTTGAAAGTATCGCAGGCCATCCGGCACCTCGACTTCTCTCCACGTATCGACAGCGAATAATGCTTGTCCAAAGATACGAAGTTACTGGCCGTAAGAATTCCACACAGAATCCTGCAGCTCATTTCAATGCAAGGTGCATGTCTGTCTCTTTTCCATCGGGTTATATCGTCACCGATGTCAAACACAGTTACTTCTCGTCGATTCACAGGTATATAAGATCTAAAATGGCCTGATAACGCGGAGAAATGGTCGGCGCGGGTTACCCATGGGGTGTCATGGAATGCCATGAAAACTGGGCGTGTGTTGGCTCGTCCGCTGGCTTCCTTTTGTGGCAAGCTGTAGTCTACCCGTCTCCCGATTGCCTCATTCAGCAAGCTCGCCATTATGGAGAATGCAGAGTACGATTCAGCCCTACAGGCTATGATAAGGCCGTGCTTTACAAGGCAGACAGACGATAGCACCTTCCTTTGGTAGCAACATGAGGGGAGTTTTACTGCGACAGGCCTCCTTCTTGGCGTCAGGCGACATCCAACCAAGGGACATGAAGACTGCGGCGCAGCACAACACCAACCACATTTAGCCGTATCGGCTGCTGCCAAGACAGCTATCGATCGAAGTAATTGGCTAAGCGATTCAATGCTCCCCCGTCAGTAAGCCTAACGTAGGTGTGATGTGCCCGGCCATTCACTGGTGAGCAGGCCGAGAAGGTGGTTATGCATAATCATTTAAGACTGTTGGTAGCAAGGTTGCCAAACTCCGGGTGGCCAACAAAACCACGCCATGTCCACTCTCCGTCAATCGAAACCCTCCTTCTGCATGTTTCGTTCTGGGCGTCAACTCCCATCCACAGACACAGTCGCTCGCTTCATTAAACTGTTACTTGCCGTTGCTCTCCATACTTTCGCTGTACCGCCAAGGCTCCGTCTAATCTAACAATCATGGGGGCAAAAACTTTGAAGACCGACGAGGCGCCGCCTGCTTATGAGGAGGTTATCCAGGGTCCCTCGACTACGGATACCCTCGATGCTCAGCCCGCCGATGCCCAGCCCGCCACTTCTTGGTGGGATCCGCGATACTGGCGCAAGCGTGTCTGGGCTGGCGTGCTCGGTGCCGTTCTAATCATCATCGCTGTCGTCGTCGCCGTCGCAGTCACCCAGACGAGGGATAACACAAAGAAGGACGCGTATCCTGATTACTCGCCTTTGTCGTACTCCCTGAGCAAAACATGTAAGCCGTTGCGGCCGACATCCAAGTCATAGACGGTGTACTGACGTTCGCATCAGATGAAGGCAAGACCTTCTTCGACAACTTCAACTACTTCAGTGGAGATGACCCTGGTAAGTGGCCTTTCTGTGTACATAGGTAGTATTTGCTTTTAACACCATTCCTAGCTGGCGGTATTGCCAATTACGTCACTAAGGAACAAGCCAATAAACTGGTATGTCTTGCTATGATATTCTTTCATGGACCTGACTCGACTTACCGCTGATTTAGGGCCTCACCAAAATCAGAAACAACAGGGCCATTCTCCGCATCGACACTTCCGTTGGCCCCGACCATTCCACCTACCCCCCAATCCCCTCGAACGCCTCCGATCGCTTCTCCGTACGTATCGAGTCCAAGGAAACCTATAACCAGGGTCTTTTCATCTTTGATATCCATAACACTCCCACAGGCTGCGGAACCTGGTCCATCCTCAGTCTCGCCGACCCCTCCAACTGGCCTGCTAATGGCGAGATCGATGTGATAGAGGCTACTCACTATGGCGAAACGGGTGGAGATAGAAAGAGTGGCAGGATGGCGCTTCATACTGATAGTGGTTGTACCATGGACGTCAAGCGTAACCAGACCGGGACTGCTTTTGTCGGCGATAAGGGTAAAGATCTCACCTGCGACCACTCCAAGAATGATAACATTGGATGTGTCGTCACCGGGAACGACGATACCTACGGTTACCCTTACAATAAGAAAGGCGGCGGCATTGTGGCTCTTGAGTGGCGCGAGGCTGGTCTGCGTTTCTGGCAGTTTGCTCGCGACTCCATCCCAGCCGATATTACCAGCAAGAGCCCGACGCCGCATACATGGGGAACCGCTGCGGCCGACTTTCCTAGCACAAAGTGCGACATTGGCTCTCATTTCAAGAACAGCTCCATTATTGCCAACATCAATCTATGCGCTAGAGTGCCCTTCGCCCTTGAGAATGGAATTGGTGCTACCTGTACGTGTTTAAACTATCTGTTTGGGAATATGGAGCGCTAATCAGTTCATAGGCACGAGGAATTGCAAGGATCTCGTTATCAATAACCCGTCGCAATTCAGGGATACTTACTGGGAGTTCGGGGCTTTTGAGGTGTATGAGGCATCCTAGTGGCTCGAGCGGCGTAGATTTGTTCTGGAAGAATCTCTAATGTCTATGCTATGATCACGGTCTTATCGTTAATGGTTTGTTTGCTGGTGGTTTGAGAGCGCGGCGTCAAGGGCAACGGCCTTCAGGCGCTTCACAGGTGGACGATTTTGCGGAGTTAGAGACGACGGCATGGTACAACGAGTTGTATTTGAAACCTATTACTCTATTTATGGACCCATTAGTGGTCGTAGTTACTACGTACACAGGTAACTGGCAATTTCTGTCATGAAAGCGCTCTGCTAGTAGGAATTCTTCATGAGAGGAATTGCGAACACGCCCGTGTTTCGTTCTATTGGGACTTCTGAACTGACATGGGCATGAAAAGCTTGCCCTTTGTGGCCATAGCGAGCGAGTATAGCCCAAGCAGGATATCGGTGCTGTTGCTATCGCTGTCCCCTGGTCGAGAGTGCCACTAGGTCCTAGGTGGAGCTGAGTCTGGAACAATTGGCGGACCTATTCCGCAATGTTCATGGGGCCTAGAAGATCCTCGACGCGTTCATCAACGCAATACTCCTTTTGCTTGTGTATGGCAACTTGTTCCTTTCGGGGTACGCGCAGCCAGCTGTGAAGCGTGATAGGCCCAAAAGCAGGCCTGCCGAGATCAAGAACAAAGACCTTATCATCATATCACGTATAGTTCCCTCAAGGTACCTCCTTCATGACCAGGCATGTCGATATAGCGAAAAGTAGCAAGGTCTAGTATTGTGCGCAACCAGAGGGCACGAGAATGGAGCAGCAGGTGTGGTGGCTGGGACCCCGATGAGAACGATCAATATATCTGCTAGAGCTGGGTGGCACGCAGCCAAAGAGGGTTGCATTTGATACATCCGATTCTGGCTCTTGCTATGTTCTTCATTGAAATGGTACGCACTGCTTGTCGCTTCGCACGGTACTAGCCACAACGGCATGATAAATTAATATGTCGCAATATGTGAGGTTGGAAGCGAAGAAAGAGGGTTGGTTACTATAAGCTAATTAGCTCGCGGCTCCGAGCCACTCGGTGGGCTGAAACGCTCCAAGGCATGATATGCCTTTACACGCATCACTGCAATTTTCGCCTCACTACCCGTCTTTTCAGCCTCAACTCGGCAGGATCCGCCTCTTCCGCTTCAGGCCCGTGATGACCTCTCTGCGTAGGGGTCAATATTCTAACACCCTTCAAGCGCTGATCGAAAGTCGGCACAGGGCCTATCACCTCCCTGGTGATCCAGCTGGGCGAACCAAACCTGTCCACAACAGGTTCGAGTACTGCCAATCTTCTTGGTTCCTGACTAACGAACTCATGGACGAGTTCAAAGACAGAGAAGGCGAACCGAGCAAAGAGATATTCCGGCGGAACCTCCTCCAGACCACGGACCATTTGATTGTGGTAGAAATCCGGAGGATAAGAAAAGTCCTTGCCTGTGGACATGTAATGGGCCACAAATCGATAACTTCCAACCCCAGATGGAACGGGCTTTAGCAAGATCACAAAGGCGCTGTTGTTGAAATCATCTAACAAGTCGCGGCGAAGGTCGAAGCTATTTTGGAAGTGGTCAGGACTAGACAGATCCAGTGGCTCCAATTTGTACCTGCGCATCTTCATTCGTTCAAACCAAGAAGACTTAGACGGGGGGATCAAGTAAGCAAATTGGCTGCCTGAGGCGTTTGTCAGAACGCAGGTTGACCTTTCGCTGTCTGGCGCGTCGAGATAGTCCACAGATAGCCAAGCTTCCGGAAGGCCACCATGTGGGAACATCCAGTTGTCAAAGTCTGCAGTGATGATGTACGGGGTAGGTTCACTGATGCCTGACATGCCCGGTATCAGCCTGGAAGCTATTGAATAGATGGGAAGTATTTCACCTTTCCAAGGGACTTGGAGATAATAATCGCCGTTCGTCAAGATGCCATCAGTTCCCAGCTTCACAGTGCTGTTGCCTCGCTAGTCGTAACTGAGGTGGGCGTTGGTGGAGTTTCCAGTGATGATTCGGCAGGCTGTCAGAGCTGTTCCGTGATGGATGCCATTCTTGACCTGAGTGTCGACCTCGTCCAGGAGCGTAGCAATGTCAAGTCGGGGAAAAGAAAGCAGCAGGCTCTTGGCATGAGTGTAGTGTGGATGCCGAATCCTTATCGGAGGGTGGCTACACTGCTCCGAGGGTTGCAAGGCAGCAGGCGGTTCTTTGAGCAGCATCTTTGTGTGGTTGTCCTGGTGTATGCCCTCGGTGTGTGAAATGGGGATTAGCTAAGAGTATGCCGGATCATACACAACAATGACGCACGAGGCGAAGGCTTTATTGTTGAGGGAGTGTCTACGAGATGTGGACTGACTGTGGTTGGGTTGATTGTCCTCGTTGTGAGCCAATATCAGACCAACAACCAACAACCAACAACCAACAACCAACAACCAACAACCAACAACCAACAACCAACAGCCAAGATTAGACAGTCCGTTAACATCCTAGCGTGTAGTCATGAATCTCCCTCTTTGTCATGCCTCACTTGGTCTGCAACCCTGTCAATCTGCAGGCCCCTCTTAATTACAAAGTCTGCAGCCCTCTTAATTACGTAGTCTGCGCCCCTCTTTGTGACAAACAACGTGAACATCCAAAATAGTCATCAACATCTCTTGTAGTCTGCACCTCTCTTTGAATATGTCTTAGTTGACATCCACTTGGTCAAAAATGTAACAGTAATGCTATTCGGGCTGTAGCTGAATCTCCCCACATTCTTAATTTCTCTCCTTCACAACCAAATTCGCGGTGGTGATTTCCTCCACCCTATCTGGACGATTGGTGAGTGCACTGGCTCTAAGAGCCCCTGAGAATCTTTTATAAGACTTTTACACATTTTTAAACTTGACTGTACGGAGTCTTATAAGAGAGCCAGAAAGAATGTTGGGGATGAGCTAGGGAATTGGAGGGAGCAAATGGGTGCTTTGGTATAGGATTAGGGGGAGGGAGGAGGTTTTCAGATAATAGATAAAATAGCTTAGTTAAGGGTATGCTATTTCGTCCCTGGGGATGAATTTTAGGTTATTGCGTAACTATATCAATGTCATATGATAATCATTCTATATAGCTACGCCACGGAACCCCTTAGTACTTCACTAAGGTCTTAGTGCCATCTCTCGAAATTCTCCAAAGGTGATTTCTTCTCTATCTTCGTTTGAAAGCGAGCATATTGCTCCCTGAGGTCAGCTGTCTCATCATCTCGGCGTTTCCTTTGCACAACCTGGTGGACAGCTATTCTTCCTTATCACATTGACGCAGTCTTATTATCCACCATGAACCATAGAAGCATGATAACAAGGTTATAGATGCCGTCACAGTTCAGTAGGATGGACCCGATCGTCTGTGGCAGCAACTAGGGGACGTTCCCCGAGGTCCAGGGAATCTCACCCGACAATTTCACAAAACGGAACGATCAGCAAGCGGGTCTCTAGGCATATACCGAGCCTCCATCTAATCAGCCAAGTCAGTAATGGCGCCAATGATGCCTTGGTGCCTGTGAACAATCGCGAATCGCGGCATTTCAACTGAAAGTGCTTGGCAAGCTTCTGTCATCATGTCGAAATTTGGCAGATGAATCAATTCAGGGTTCATCAGAACAAAAAGAAAAACTAACATACAACAGTGAGGATTCCCCGGTCGTCACCGACCCGAGTACTAATTCACCGCTTCTCAGCTTGACTAAGGGAGAGCGGACGGGATCCCGTATTTTCTAAGAGCT
>JABSTB010000680.1:0-14817 GCA_013756995.1 Neonectria neomacrospora | reverse complement strand
GTGCGATGGGGCCTGGCCTTTGGCGCCGTCTACTACTACAACACCAGTCCCGTCTTTGCTGACGAGGCCGTCTGTACGTCGGCCAATTGCCCCTGGCGCAAAATGCTCCCGAACTGAGACACTGACCTGGTATGCCCTTTAGCACGAACCGTCCCCGCGCCCGCCGCCTTCTCCGACGACGACCTGCCCACCGTCGACTCCGTCTTCGAGGAGAAGCGCAAGCAGATCCAGTCCAAGGCCGACAAGCCCGCCGACAAGCCCCTCGACAAGAAGCCCGCTCCCGAGGGGGCCAGTACCGACGCCCAGACTACCGCAGCTATCGAGGGCTCGCCCGAAGCTCTGGAGGAGGATGCCGGCCAGCAGGGCGCCTTCAACCCGGAGACGGGCGAGATTAACTGGGATTGCCCGTGCCTGGGCGGCATGGCCGACGGGCCTTGCGGCGAGGACTTCAAGACGGCCTTTAGCTGCTTCGTATTCTCGGAGCAGGACCCCAAGGGCATGGACTGCATCGACAAGTTCCAGTTCGTCTTTTCCAGCCCACGTCGATCCAACGGTCACTAACCCGTGTATTAGGGGAATGCAGGAGTGCTTTAAGAAGTATCCCGAGATTTACGGCGCCGAGCTGGCAGACGACGAGGACGGCGCCCCGACGCCCGACTTTGGTGAGGAGCAACCTGTCGCAGATGCTCAGAAGGCCCAGGCCGAGCCCGCTGCCGCTGTTACCGGCGAAGTAACTCCCGTGGCGGACATGGTTGTCGAGGAGCCAGCCTCCAAGACCACGACCACCGAGGTAAAAGAGGAGAAGAAGGTGGAGGCTACGCCGGTGGCAAAGGTAAAAGAGGCCTCTAAGCCCAAGAAGGAGTAAAATGGCTGGACCGAGGATGATGAATGAGTGTACGATGGGCGTACAAATGTAACATATACCGGGTCCGTTTGGCGTGAGCGAGGAGCTCATCTCTGTACCAACGCTGTATAATGAGAGCAACAAAAAGCCATGGGTCATAATAGAAGGCATCACATCTCAGCATAATCATGAGCACGCGTATTTAAAATTTGCTACAAGACGGTATCAATGGACAGGAAAAAACAAGTGGAGAGGCCACCAATAGCCGGTTATCATCAACAGCCACCCAGACTCATCAAGAAAAGCCCAAGCTCATTACTATCCCGAGACGCCGCGAAGGGAAGAACTGCGCACTGGTATTTCGACCGAGTTCGGCTCCTAGGACCGGTCGCTCTTCTTGGCCTTGTACAGATAAGGGCCGATGAAGGCCTCGACGGCCGCCACGCCGGCCAGGATGCCCACGCCCAGGCCGACCGACTTGCCGTTCAGGTTGCCACGCTGGTACAGGCCCCAGGCCTTGTAGCCCAGGAAGGCGCTGACGCCGACGACGGAGGCGAGGTTGGCGGCGACGACGGCCGAGGCCTGGTTGTCCGTCAGGGCGTTGAAGTAGCTGGCGACCCAGTCGTCGGCCTTCTTGGCCTTGGAGGCGGCCTTGCGCTTGGCCTGCTCGGCCTGGTACTTGGCGTCCTCCTCGCGCTCGATGCGGTCGGCCTGCGTCTGGGTCTGCACCTCCTGGTCGAGGAAGTCCGAGGGCACGGTGTGGACGCTGGGCATGTCGACGTCGACGAGGGATGCCGTGGACGCGGACTCGTTGTTGACGAGCTCAACGGGCTGGGGAGCAGCGGCCTAAAAAACGAGTCAATTGGGCTGAAATGGGGCATCATCGCAACTGCAACCCCAGAGAAGACTCACCTCTTCGGGCGTTTGCTTGGGGCCAGAGGCAGCGGCGTCGGCGTAGGACACTGCAAGATGGCGCAATCAGTACAAAGTGCGGGGGAAGCCGGCGAGAAGAAAAAAACCGGGGGAGATAGCCGAGGGGTCAGGTACTCACTGATGACGGGGGATTTTGGGTGGGTGAGGTTGAAGAGAGACAGAGAGAAGCCGTCAATCGAGAAGCGAACGAAGATACGTATTTGTGAGAGGCGGGGAGTTTTTGGGCGAACGAGAAGAAGGGTGGTGTGATAAGGGAAAAAGGATGTGAAGTGGCTTGTGACTGGTGAAGGACTGCCAGTGGGCAAGGGCGGTAGCAATTATCTTCATGTGACGCTGACCGCAACCCGGGAAAAACCGATGACGTAGGCGGCTCGACCCGACCCACTGGCCTAGCCGGGGGTTGGCACCTGAAAAAGCAGGATTTTCAGGGCAAGCTTCACTGTGCATTATTTTAATTCAGTGTATTGTTTGTGTTCATTGGGTTTGTTCCCCTGGAGCCATGTGCATGGATGCATTGAGGGCTTGTTTTGTGGTGCACAGGGAGAGACCTTGTTGGTTATGCAGCGGGCCGGCCCTGACTCAGCTTCGATTTTGCATGATCCATTCACCCGACGAATCTTCTTCTAGTCGCCCATTTGTATGAACGTATATCTACGTCTGTCTCAACGGATAGCATCCTTTCCTCATTCAACTCTGCATGAAGAGGACACCGCCAAACACACCCGTTTACATTGCACGAGCCCACCCACCTTAATAGCTGACGGCAATTACAGTACCTAGGCAAATATGAACAGGGTAGATGGGAGCTCTGAAAGACCATCGGGCCTAGGAAGCTTGTCATGTGGGGGAACCTTGTGATAGCCAATGCAATGTGACAGCTTTCATCAAAACTATGCCTGTTTGAGGAAACATTTTCAACAACCACACAGCCTCTCAGATTGGGGCCTTTTTCTTACTCCTTGCGGCCGGCCGTCCACAACCTTTCTGTTCAAGACAATTCAAACCACTAGCAACCGACCTAACAATAGAGTGATGGCCCTCGAGCGTCGCCTGGCTGTGGCCCGTCGTAACATCCCAGATCTTGACAGTCTTATCCCATGACGCCGATGCGAGACGCTGGCCATCGGGTGAGAAGGCCACCGAGAGAACCGAACCTCCATGGCCTTCGAGCGTCGCCAGACATGCATCCAAATCCTCTGCAATAGCCGGTTTAGCTACAATCTAATTTGACTCCTCCCCTAGGAAGAGTTGCCTCGTTATGCTACAACTAGGACTAAATATAAGCGCTGACATATATGCCTGAAGAGGCGCATTCCCTATGGCCTGTCCATACGATAGGATAAACCGGCGTGCATCTCGAACGAGGTCAAATAAGCGGGACCTATCAGACCCTTCCTAGTAGAACCATAGATTAACATATCGGTTCCATTCGATAATAAAGCCAATCCACCTACTAGCAATGCCTCGAGCCTCGTTATCGCAGCCACTCCGTCTGGTATGCCTTGCAGAAGGCTGAGCGCCTCGAGCCAGTAGAGGTACTTCTTGCTGAGAAATTGATGGACTGTGCCGTCATCGTGAAGGTCGACGATAAGCGTCGAAGTCCTGTGCGAGATGACATCGCTTAGGTGGTCAACCCAGTAGATGGACGAGTATCGTGCCGGGGCTAATGGGTCCGGCTCAGGCTGGCGGACGTCATCGATAGAGGTGCCGGGATGGTGTAAGTCGTACATATCGCGCCGCAGAGACCTGGACATCACCAGCAGTGACCTCGAGAAGA
Organism: Neonectria neomacrospora; assembly: GCA_013756995.1. Classification (NCBI taxonomy): domain Eukaryota; kingdom Fungi; phylum Ascomycota; class Sordariomycetes; order Hypocreales; family Nectriaceae; genus Neonectria; species Neonectria neomacrospora. Next base: position 11,263 of record JABSTB010000680.1, on the reverse strand, counting down.
CGGCAGAGTGGTTCATCCCAGAAGAAAAGATTTCACTGGATGCTTTTGTAAGTAAAAAGTCCTTTGCCGACTGATGGACGAAGTAGATGGTACGATCGCGAAGAGCCAGGAACGATCCGCCCTATGATCTCCACCAAGGAGTCAAGGTCATCGGAAATGCCCTCTAGTATGCCGACGAAGGAGGGGAGTTCATATAGGGTAATAGGTCGATAGACAATTGCCAGGAGGGCAAGTATGCCCATACAGAGGCCAGGATCGTCCGTTTTGCGAATTTGCTCCATCATTCGCTCGTAAAGAGAATCAAGTCCAGGAGGAAACGCCTTTAGCTTGGCGGGAGTGTTCCATCGTGGGATCTTCTCAAGATCTTGACAGGCCAAGGCTACCCAGAGGAACATGTCGTTTGCATTTGAGGATAAGTGGTGATGAACAGCATCCCGCATTTCGCGGTCGTATTTCTTCAGCCGCCCAAATTGATCCACCTTACGGCTGATGTATATGCTGACAGCAGCGGAGACGGACTTTTCGTTTAGCTCCAGACACAATCTTACTTTCTGTCCAGCTATTTCCAGCTGCTCCTCGATGTTCGGCAAGTTGCGACTGGAGACGACCCACTTAACATAAGGAGACTCAGCTGACTTCTCGATAATTATATCAAGAAGTTGCGGCAGATCCGTCACGCATTCGTCGAGCGCGTCGATGATCAAGAATGTGTACTTCAAGTCCGGATTTTCCAGAATGTTCGCAAAGATCTCGGATAAGGCCCACCAGGCAGGCATTCACGTCCTCGAAGAGGCCTTTGCCCGCGCGGTCGTACTTCTTCCGTACGTGCGGGATGAGCGAGGGTTGCTGGCCGACAAGCAGGTAGATGAGGCCACGCAGCACGGCCGTTGCGTTATTGATGCGCGAGTCGGTGCCTTGGCAGAAGAAGTAAGATAAAAGGTTCGCGGTCTGGTTCTGTAACTCGTTGATAATGCCACAGAGCAACATGGTCTTGCCCTTGCCAGAATCGCCCTTGATCCAAAGCAGTCGGCTCTGTTCGTCGTTGCGCCATTGCTGGAAATCGGCGTTGTTGAGGATTCAGCGGTACGAGTCTTCTAGCAGGCCGCCCTTTGTCTGCTCGATGTGCGTCTTATCGTTATGGGGGTTAGTTAATTAGAGATTGGCAAGTCATTGATTGCCATTTGGCTTATTATAGTTATAGACTTTAGTATAGTTATTTCCTATATAAAGTTTGCTATAGTTATATACTGTCGCACCCCTGAGTGAGTTCATCGCTCTCATTGTCGCGTTTGTTATCGTTTATAGCGATGTCGAGATTGTTAATGACGGGATTGTTCATTCACACCACGAAGGGAGCAGGCGGGGAGTTAGCAGCGACGGCGCTTAGGTGAACCGCTGAGATGCCTTCTTTCATCAGCCGCATGTCTGCTCATGCGACGCAGCTTGCGCCAACAAACCTCCCGTCGGACACTAGTAAAGCCCGCATTAATTTACCTCATACTACCAGCATGGCGGAAGTCTTTGGCACCGTGATCGGCGCTTTAAGCCTTGCGGCCTTGTTCAACAACTGCATTGACTATTTCAAGTACATCCAACTAAGCCGCCATTTCAGTCAAGACTTCAAACACTGCCAGCTGAAACTCAACATCACCAAGACCCACATAAGCAGATAGGGCGAGGCCGTCAACATCCACAAGGACCCTCGCTTCACCGCCGACGCGCCAGACGACAGAGATTCTCAACAGGTCCGAGCGATCCTAGAAGAAGTCGAACTGCTCTTCCAGGCCGTATAGAAGTCATCGAAGCGGTACGAGATCGATGCGAAGCAACATGACTTAGTGCGCTTTAAAGACAGAGATATGCAGCGGGTAGTTCGGCAACTGCACGGCCGGCTAGGGGTTATCACTCACCAGAGACAGAAGCAAACAGGCCTTATGAAAAAAGCCGCATAGGCGCTTTACAACAGCAAGAACTTCAACAAGCTAGTAGAGCAGATCATAGGATTCGTCAACGACCTAGAGAAGCTGTTCCCCATGGAGACCACACGCCACAATCTGGTGGAACTGGAAATCAAGGAGGTGGATGACGCACCAAGCTTATTGGCTCTGCAGGACGCTGCTTCCAGTGCCAACAGCATCTTATCCAAAGCAGTTACGGAGAAAATTGATAAGATCACAGGGAGAAACTATGCAAAGGACATCAAGAGTGAAGAGGGGGCGAGGGTGCGAGTTGGGAACGAGTGGGCCGAGACTGCGTTAGCTCGTGGCACGGGTATCGCGGATCGGACCGTGAACCAAGCTGACTATTGCGGCGAAGGGTACGTCTGCCGTGCACATCGGAAACCAGTACGGCGGGCGGGGCATCTTAAACTAAGCTGTCTCTTCTTTGATTCGTACACCACCCTTGATGATGGCTGCAGCTAGTCTCTGGTCTTGGTCCGGAGTTTAGAAGAGCGACTAGGATTTAGCAATGTACGTCCCGTGTAGGCACTTGAGTGGAACGCTCCGCTACCGCTACCTAACTACCTCGAAGATATTGTTCATGCGATGCATATAAGACAGAGTAGAACGTGATCAGCACGCGGCGCGTTTTGGCGCAACATGAGTCTCCACTCTACTCACGTTCGCGTCCACCCTCTATAATGCGATGAGCTGTAATTACTGCAACTCCGGGGATGATATAGAATACCCTTCTACATTGAACTACAGGCGCCGCCGAAGCCCAGTGCACCAGACTCTTCACTGCACAGTAATTGAGAGGCTAATTTCGAGAAGGTGTAGCATTTTGGGATGGTTTGCGTCGTCAAAAGAGACGCACTGCACATGATTCCGGAAGTAGTCCGGATGCCCTCCTGTTTCTATTTCAGGTGCTCATAAGTGATCAAAGCCATTGCGCTTTCCGTACGCCTTTCTCTGGCCATCTTATCCTGTTTGTTAGAGCAGCGTGAGGTTTCTTGATTCTCGCCTATGGAAGAGGATTTAGTTGTTTTTCTCATGGGCCTTGAGGTAGCTAGCTATCCCTCCCATGCCTATCTCTTCGACATACACTCGATAGAACCACCACTAGATCCCCCATCTTGACCTCAGTACTCCGTACTCCACCAAGTATTCGGCGTCCCAGTGTCCCCAGAGTCCACAATTTATGCAACGTCCAGACTCGAACCTCCGATCGCGGCCTTCCATGATGGTTGCACGCGTTGCATGGCAATTGTCTTTCCCATGCCCCCATGTATCGCACTTATAGCACCTAATCTTTGGCTTCATTCCGCGGGAATACGTACTTCTGGAGAACGGTATCGTGTCCTGACCTTGCGTGGGTCACAGGGACGTATCCGGACCCGGGGATGCTCGCGTGCCTGTGGACCATAATTAAATTAAGCTCGTGAACGAAGATTAACAACATACCAGGGTGTTCCATAGTTCTAATAAGTTGCTCCATGATCTGCGGGTCGAGATTCTAAAACGTCAAGTGCGTGCTGTTGCCAACTTGCACGTTTGCATTTCCGGAAGCGCTGACCTCGCGGACGCTGTTGGACACCATTGTTTCGTTGTTCCTGTTGAAGAGGTGGCAGATAAGCATTGTTAGTGGAGGAAGTAAGACGCGTTGAGACGCGGCTTATTGCCCCACGCAGTAACACGGCATGAAGAATGAACACCTTGGTTATTATTGGAAGATATCCCGCCGCCCGCCGTGGATACTTCCAATGTGCAGGGCGGACGTGGTCCGATCCGCAACACTCGAACCACGCGCGAAAATGTTCTCGCTCATTGATTTCAGACCAGCACTCTCGCATCCTCCTCACTCTTCATGTCCTTTGCATAATTTCCCCCGGTGACTCCTTCGACCTTCTGCGCTACAGCCTCTGATAAGACACTTTCAGAACCAGCAGCGGCATCCTGCGGAGCCAACAAGCTCGGCTCGTCCACCTCAATTTCCGCTCCAGATAACGCACAAATCCTGTGATCTGCTCTACCAGCTTGTCGAAATTCTTGCTGTTGTACAGCGCCCACGCTGCCTATCAGTTGGCAGCGTTCGCAGTCTCAACCCAGAAGTGGCGGCTCAGTTGGATGCACTTGAAGCAGTCGATGTAGTTATTGACTAGGCCGCAATGCTCAAAGTGCTGGCCATAGTGCTGAAAATGTTAGCCATGCTGATCGTATAAGGTGAATTAATGTAGGCTTTTCTAGTGTCTGATAGGAGCTTTGTTAGTATAAGCTGCACTATATAAGGGGATAGTGCGGCTGACGAAAGAACTTGTCCTAGTGGTCCATTAAGCGCCACCACGGCTAACTGTGAACCGCCAGCTAGTTTAGGCTAGGAACTTCCCTAACTATTGACAATGCCAGAATGGCATTAGCAAACTGTGACGAATGTATAATGAACTTCATTGGGGACCTCAGGGCTAATAGCCCTAGTAGAGTTCATATAGGAAACTATATTAAAGTCTATAACTATAATAAGCCAAATTACAATCAATACCTTACCAACTTATAATTAACTAACCCCTATAATAATAAGATATATATTAAGTAGTTAAAACGTAGTCTTCTTAAAGACTTATATAAGTAAATTCTAGATTATGAGGACTTTTAAGATACGTCAACGGCCAACGGGAGTGAGGGGACCAGCCTCGTCAAGGAATTCGCCATGACCTTCAGCTCGACCAAGATCGGGGTTTTCACGGTAATAGTGTCCGCACAGTTCGTTCTAGTACACTGCGGCCGCGGACAACAACTCGTCAGGGATCCATGACTAGAGTCAGCATCACGCTCAACAGTCGGCGAAGCATCGCCGACTTACCCGACCACAGTTTTGCTTGGCGTCTTCACAGGTGATGCAGCGCGAAGGCTGAGAACCACGGACGCATGCAAGGCCCAGCCGCCGATGCTTCTGGGTGAGACAAAAGAAGCAGGGAGTCTCGTCGTCGAGCCGGAGAACGAATTGCTGGTCTTCGCCCCTGTCGAAGCGGCGAAGAATCATTGCAGCACGGGCTCCCCAAGCATCTAAAGCAATATTAACATATCTACGTCTAAGCCACCCCACCCAGGTGACTAGCAAGGACCTTCGAGGGAAGCAGGCATTGGAAGAGGCAGAGGAGCCGGTGGTGACGAGTTTTGGGTGAGCCACATGGGAGAAAGCGATGCGTAGATGTGGGTATCTCCTCGACATGGACAGCGAGACTGACTAGACCTCGGGACTACTGTAGCATAAAGACAATCATCGTTCAAGTTATACCTCTACCTATAATAATGAACCACTACTCCTAGCAATCAAGTCTTCTAAAGGAGGGCACATGCTGCCGGGTATTTCATTTGCAAGTCTCACAGTCCCAAGTAGTGTGGCAGGGGCTAAGGGCCAAGTGGGCTAGCTGGTTGCTAGCAAGGATGTAATTGGATGTGGAAGGGGGCAGCCGCAAGGGAGGTTAAGAAGGGAAGGAGGGGAGGCATCTTTCTTTTCATCATCATCATCTTGAGAGATAAGGACTTGAGAGCTTCTTACTGCAGAGAGACAAGAGAGATGAGCTCATTGAGCTCAAAGCTCAAGCCTTTGCCTTTGTTTACTAAGAAAGAATTCTATAATTACGTTCAAATCTACACTCAATTCCAGGTCGAACCTCTGTCTTCTACAACGCCAATTGCCAAGCCGACCGTAGGCCTTTTCGATGCCTTGCCAACATTCTTTCCTACTTTCGACTTGACAATCAACCTCATGAGATACTTCCCTATTAGGAGGTACTAAACACTAGACTGCCTGACCACATACGCGCTGTCTGGTGCAGCTTAGGGCTGACCGACTGAGACGCCTGTGCGACGCATTTCTGTGTACCTCACTAAGGGACTGTCATCCATTTGGGGTGTTGTTTCCTGTCCCTTTCCGCCGCCAAAGTAGCTAAGGCGCGTAGGCGGCCTCGAGAACGACGTCCCAAGTAGAGAGACAAAGTACAGCTGGTGCATGGGACAGTGCTGCCTCGGCCAGAAGACCAACAACGCGGGCGATATTGGGGACACTGAGCACTCAAACACATGTCTTTCACATTAATGTGCAAGTAACGTACGTGTTTATCTATGTTAGCTATATTGACTAGCGTCCTCGCCTTTTCGTGGTATTGAGGCCTCATTTTGTGTTGGTGGTTTAATTCGTTGTCCCACGCCGCTTCCATCCTGTCTTGAATCTGCCCATCTCAAATCGCGGGAAGATGTGCGCCTCAGTGTTGAACACTATTTCGTGAAGAGGGAGATAGTCCGATGGTGAGAACAGAAGATACAGATACTTGAGCGTCTCGGCCTGCGAAGCACATGTTAGTGGCGTTCTTCGTTGCGAGTGTTGAGCCTTAATTTGGAATTCACTTACCAGCCAAAAGCTCTCCATATTGTCCCTTGTGGGTGGCGGGATTGCGTTCACGTCGTTGATAGAGGTGTATCCCCTGCCCTCGCCCAGGTTAGTGTGCTCCTCGAATGCCTTGAAGATCTTCCACCCCCATTCCCGATACAAGGGATCCTCGGTGATGCGCCACATAATAAGCAGGCTCTCCACCGTCTCAGGACGCTGCAGATTATGCGCGTCGAGAGGCTTGATGATGAAGTCGTCCTTCCATGCCTTGAGAGAATTCTTGGCAGACGGCAGCGATCTGTTTCCTGGAGTGGATTGGAGTTGCTCGTCAGCGACATCGAACCAGGCAATCTCCGGCGCAAGGCCAGTCTTGGTGACGGCGTACATGCCCCAGCATGTCTTCATGATGTCACTAGCCAGATCCATCTGCTGTTCCTTCTCAGCGCTCCATTCTGGGGACTTCCGCGCCTCGGTGAGCGTGTAACCCATAGTCGCCCCGAGGGCAATGGCGCCGGGCAGGAAGCAGACTAGGTGGTCCATCTTGGGCGACAATTTGCTACCTATTCCGTATGGCAGCTCGGCGACAATCTTCAAGTTGGAGTGTTTTGTGGTGGTGATGAGGTGCTTCCGGATGCCTGCTAGGGCTTCCTCCCACATCTCGAGATAGATGGGCTCTTGACCGGAAGTCTGCAGGTATTGTTTGATCAGATACTCTGCTGCGAATTAGCAATCTGCCTTTCATTGCAGGCGCATTGGCTGTGTAGTCTTCTTACCATAGTACGAATCTCCTCGACTCCCCAACCGAATCTCTGGCGTCGTAAATCTGCCCGTCTCCGGATGCACAAAGATGGGTAGCAGGCCACCCTCCCTCTGGTTATCATCAAGAACCTTCATCACCGTTTCGGCTCTCCGCCAGAACGTGTCATTACCGGTCAGGTAGGAGAGGTACTTCATCTCAAGCTGCACAGTAGCTGCCTCCGCCATAGAAGATGCGCCGCCGTCCGCATGCGACCGCAAGCCAATCTTCTTTCCGATATGCACGCTGGCATATGGGATTCCGGACCGCGACTCATAGGCGGACAGTAGCCGGTCTCCCAGGTCAACGGCTTTCGTCAGGTACACAAGGTCCCTGGAGGAAGAGACGCCCGGCAGCTTGCCCGCAAGGTAGTGGGCCGACAGAAGCCCGCCGAGCATGCGGATGGTGGTCTCGAATGTGTTGACATCTTGGTCTTGGTCGTAAGTCAGACTTCTTTGGAGCCATTTGCGGCAATCAAACAAGGGTTTCGACAAGTTCATGACCATCATAGTGTCGAGGCTGTCAACAATGGTCCAGCCAAGACCCTTGGGGCTCATCTGGGAGCCCTTTCCTGATACTGGATGGTATCTATCATTGCCTGTGCCGTACGAGTCAGTATTTGCCGCGATAATTCGTTTCTGGAAACGAATAACTCACCCCAAGCGTAACGCTTGTAGGCATCCCAGCTCGTGACAAACGCGTTCTTTACCTCGTCGCGCCTGAAGTTCCAGTCCACAGCGGGAGCGCCATAATGACTGATGCCAACGGCATTGTCACTGTACCTCACAAAGGAGGTCCAAGCTAGGGCGGAAATGACGCCCAGGGCGGCAAGGGTCGTCTGAAGTAACCGACCGCTTTTCTGGGAAGAAGCTGGGCGCCGAGGGGATTTTAGTTTCCCATTTGGCGAGGAGGGCCCGCGTCGACGGTGTTGGCCACCCATCTTGATTCAATGTCCGCAAGGTAGCACTTGAGAAAGTGATTATCTGACGAAGGGTTGCGCGACAAGAGACACAAGGGCGAGGTTTATAACGGTTTCCAGCTGCAGAGGATCGCATGTTGGTGGAAGAGGGGCCGGCAAGGCCCTCCAATAGCGACCGTGGTTGAGACGCTGTACCCATGACGGACACGTCTATTTTCGTTAACCGTTCAACCCCCAAGATGCCTTCGGGCAGCGCCAATCACCATGCCAGGATGTGCGGATCACTCTAGTTGAGACCAGGCTCAGTGGGACGGTTGTTGGGCAGACAGTGAAGGGCCCCCGGCAAGTCTGCGCCTGAAATAGCTCTTGTGTTTCCTCAACCAACACGAGCAACGCAACCAACACAAGCAACGCAACCAACACAAGCAACGCAACCAACACAAGCAACGCGACTAACATAACTAGCCACGAAGGGGTAGTCGGGCTGCCCCCCTCTCTGTTCAAATGGCAGTGCCCCATTTTCCTGAGTGTGCGTCCTCGACCGTGATCGACACTCTTGTTCGACCTGAGTTTGCATCTGCATTCCTCTGGTGTCCTTCATGACATAAAGAGCACACTGCTGTCTTCGCCATTCTCCCTGTATAGCAGCGATGGTTCCCTATACGGGGGAATCCCACTCCGGGGTTTCGACGACTTGGATTGAGTTGACAACCGTCTACACACCTTCTGCAGAATGTCAGTCTCAATACCGACTCAACGGGCCCAGTCTCGTCGCCTTCGACCCAGGATACGGCTTAGACATCGACCCGAGTGTCATCTGCGCGCCTCCTGCGGTGACAACGTGGTGGGAGCAAGGTCGCCTCGGAGCGGCGAATGATCAAGGACACACTGTGGTCAGCTTGGGCCCGTTGACCTGCCCCAAGGATTGGACAACTGTGGTCACGTCCGTACAAGATAAAATAAGCACGCTCGCAATGTGCTGTCCATCGTATGCTACGATTGCTTCTGACTCCCTGTTACTTGCTTGGCTAACACGATCCTCGCTGTAGTGGTTATAGCCTTGCCAATGGGATCACAAACTCGGTCGTTGGAGATTGCGAGTCTCATATTAAGTCCGGTGCTACCCTAACGTATATGTCCACGAAGGACGGTGACTCGACTGCGTGGAAAGAGGCGACGACGACGCTTGATGGAAGCTCAACAATAGGCGCCATCGCCGTGGTCGGTTGGAACATCCGCGCCACGGCATCAAGTTCTTCCAGCTCTACAGCTGCATCCCGCACATCTGCGACTTCCAGTATAGCGTCATCAACAGCACAGTCCGCCATTTCATCATCCACATCCGCATCGCAACCGGCGGGCGTGGGTCAGTCCACTGGCCTTTCGACTAATACAACCATCGGCATCGGCGTGGGTGTGGCGTTGGGTGTCATTGGTATTGCGGCATTGGGTGTCGCCATCCTTCTCATTAGACGCAAGAAAACCAAGGCGAAGAAGGCAGAGGCTGCGAACATGGCTTACTACCCGGGTCCACACCCAATATACCCCCAGCACCAGCCTGTGCATGAGCTCTCGCCAGCGGGGATAAAACCCGAGCTCTACGACCACAACTACAATGTTCAACGCCCACCGGCCGAGCTATACGGTGGTTAACAGAGATGACTTTATGGGTGTAAAGATGAGACTGTGGGTGGCTTCCAGGCAGTGAATGACAAGGAGGGTGGAAACTGTAACATAGAGCGAAGTGACAGAGAGTGCCGACTTCAGGTCATAGCGATACCCTATGCATAATTTTACATGTATTCTCTTTCATTCGTCGCCGAGCTGTTAGCTGAGCTGGTTGAGTTGAAGGAGACCGGATCACCGGAGATCCCTCACTACTGCCCGCCCCCTTACCCGCATGTGCCTCGCTCCTAGCCAATCATTATGTCCCGGTAAGCGATTCGTCGGCGCCATGCAGATATGCGGCCCTGCATCAGGCCACAACTACATAGTAGCGTCTCAGACGGAATTTGCCAAACGCGGAGGCTTTTAACGGCGTCTCCAACTGGCGGATTTGAACTCCAGTGCCATGGAACGTGTTGCCGTACTCCTCATGTAGAGCACCTGAACTAGTTGTTCTGCTTGCAAAGGGGACAAACAAGGCTCAGCTTCGTCGGCAAGGACTGATTTCAGGAGAGGTTTGCCACGGTCAAAGTCGAAGTCGGCAGAGGCGACTGCAGAAATGAGTGTCAGGATATCGCTTCGTAGGGTACATCTGCATGCTGGTTAGAGGACCGCGTTGAAACGAGGCCTGCTGATCTAACACGTCGCGTACGCGCGAGATGCCTCGACCTGCAAAGGTCGAGTCGAACAAAGAGCAGAAGGCATCAAGGTCATTTCCAATAGGATTATCCTTGATAACCCTTGAGCGGGCTTGGTCTGCCATGGTAGGCCTAGTCTCCGCGTTTTATGTTGCGTGAAAGATGCAGAGAGCCGTGTTTGGTGGCATTGGTCGGTGCGGCATGCTGCACAGCCACACCTATCAGCAACTTTATCACGCCTCATCAACCATATTAACGTGCACTGTGGGCGGCATCTGCTTAAGCATGGCCTTTATCCTGACGAATCCCATCTCGACTTAGATGGCTCCGAGAACGATGTGACCGCGGAGGTAAATGCTGGCCGTATTGCTCTTGTCCCTCTAAGTGCAAGAAAATATGAGGACTTTCTGTCTTCTCTTCACATTCATTCAGAGTTGACGAAAGAAATCACAGACTATGTGATGGGGGGACTGGATTTGGACTGGATGCTTGAGAGATACAACCTAAGACTACCAGTCTTAGGTCAAGAACAAGCCTATGACCTCTATTGGCATCTCGCCATTCTTCCTTCACGTGCAATCTTAGATCTGTTATCAAGGTGCAGTCTCGTGCATTGGATGCTGCCTCATACGCTGCGAGACGATTACGATGCTCACTACGCCCAAGTCGTGGTAAAGTTGCAGTGCAGATCATGTTGAAGCAAAGTATTAACTATAATCGCAGTATGAATGATTTCCTTGCGCAACAACTGTATTCAATGCTTTTACAATACACTCGTCTCTCTCGTCGCCTTATTTACACTTGACACATCCACAGGCAGCATTGCTCTTCTTTGGAAGAGTTGTCGCTTGAAGCCTGCGCTGACTCAGCATATATTTTCTCGGTGATATCACGGCTACGGAGGCCGATAGGGGG
>JABSTB010000677.1:0-10661 GCA_013756995.1 Neonectria neomacrospora | reverse complement strand
CCCCTAGTTCCGTGCCCTCCCAACCATAACCGCTCACTCGGGAAGCTTCCCTCCCGTCCATCAAACAACGTAACGTCACGTTGCCCGCCCCCGCTCGCGTTCCCCCCCTTCACCTTGTTTCTTCTCTCCGTTCAAAACAGACAGGTTCGTTCCGCGCAATCAAGATCGCCCTAGAGGTTGTTCCCTAACTCGGTGCTCCCTAACTCCGCCTCCAGCCCCATCGTCCCCGTCGGTTCCGCGTGCGCGCCCTGCGCTTCCCTCGCCTCGGAATATAGCGTGGCGGCACTAATAGGTGTGATCCTCGCTCCCCGACGGCCACTAAGCCGGCACGAACGCCCCGGTGGTCAATCCCTACACCTTGGGTCGGGTAGCGCGCCGCGCAGCGCAGCGCAGCATCCTGCTCACCTACGCTGAGGATCGTCGTCGCAGGCGGCTGAGGTTGCTCAAAGCTTCGTGCATCCATAGTGTCCAGTAGTCAGCGTCAGCTCCCATGGGGCTGGGTTTTGGAAGGGGGAAAGAGAGAAAACGGGGGTTCGACCCAGTAGACCGGTCCGCACTGACCCGATAGCGGCCTCGGCGCTCCATGCTCCGGTGGCCGCCTCTGCCTGAATGCCCCAGTTGGCCCAAGTTCCTGGCTTCGGCAGCGAACCTAGCGGCTTCACTAACACCGCCCACTGGCCACTGGCTGGCTGAGGGACGACCATGGATTCATGGAAGTCAAGGCCGTCTAGACGTACACAGCACGGTCGGGGAAAGCTGAGGGCACCTGATGTCCCCTGCTGGACTGGACGAAGCCCAGCAACTTGTAAGCCCAGGGAGGCCGTGAGCCACACACCCACCTTCTGGCTCGGGCCCCCGTATCTGGCAATTCTTAGAGGGGGTGCACACCCGCCGAGGCTCTAGTGCCGCCAACGCCCTCTAGGCCCTGGGCTTGCAACCGTTTCGTGGGATGGCAGGATGAACCGGGAGTCTCGTAGTCCAGTGTAAGTCGTCCGTCGTTCTGGGAACGTACCTCATCGTCCCCCCCCAGCAATTTTACCCGAACCCGACGGCGGGAGCGCACCAAACCGGGAGAGCACCACGCCGGCTTGTCGGACTCCCGCCAATCCTCAGCCTCGCACCAAATGCCGATGCGCTCTGTGACTGTCAATTGCCACCCCCTGGACCGCCAGGGCCAGCAATTGCCCTGCCCTCCGCTGCCGCCGGTCGACGGCGTCCACCGCACTGACGGTGCGCCGGCTGTCGAGCAAACATTTTGACTTTCTGACAGGCACCCGGGCCTACGGGACGGATCGTTCAATCCGCGGTCCCGGAGACATATTTCTCCCCCCTACTAGTACCGAGTACGACTTGTAGTAGCGACGGGCGTGCCCTGGACCAGGATAAGGGCGCCCGTTTTCTGGCTCGCCTTTGCGGCAACGACAAGTCTTGTTGACGGCGCGAAAACCAGACCCAGAGTCCCGCGCGCCGTCGGCAGTTTGCTCGACCGGCGCTCGCGCTAAACCCGGACCGAGAGACTGGTTCCGACTGGGGCAGTACGGCCTCGGGTCGGGCGAGGGGGGAGCGTGGGACGTGAGAGGACTGGGAGAAACGTGTGAGAGAATGTGAAGGCGACGGGCAAGGGGATGCAATGTGAGGGAATGGAAAGGGGAGAAGGAGGAGGAGGGGAACCCGCCCAACCCGTCGCGGTACGTACGGAGCATGTGTCATTGAAGCGTGGAGCGATGTTTGCCTGCCTAGACTCGACTCTGTATTCGTACGCATACGGTATGAGCCTCCTCCGCCGCCTGGTCCGACTCTGCTTCCTCGGGAGCTCCATCGCCCGAGGTCTCGCCCCAAAGCTGATCCATCGAGCGGTGGATTGTCTGATCCATCCTATCATTTCCAGGTACCTTGCATATTCATCGTCATTTACCGAGTTGGGCCCTTGGGTGTATTTTCGCTCCTTGGATCAGGCTGGACCGGGGTTGGAGGGGCTGAGATGGATGATGATGCCCTTGAACAGTCCCCGCCTCATCTGGCACATGGCACAAGAACAAGCAAGGCTCAGGCACAAGGGGAGATATTTCGGGCATACCGCAGGGCAGGCTTTGCAGCGTGAAATGACATGGGACGGGAAAAGCATGGGATGGCATCGCACGACCAGAGGCCAAGATTAAGCAATAAGCACCAAGCCTGCAGAGCCAAGCACCCAGCATGCTGCATCCCGCATCCGACATCCAGCGTCCAGCGTCAAGCATCCAGAATGCTGCATCCCACATCCGACATCCAGCATCAAGCGTCAAGCAGCAGGCATCCCGCATCCCGCATCCAGCATTCGCCATTCAGCACCCCGCCGCATCAAGCATCAAGCAGGTGTTCCTGCTTCTTCCTTCTTCCCCTGCATGTGCCTGCGTCAGGTCCAGCGTCGCCCAGCACTCCAAGCAGGTGCCCACCCAACGAATTTCCAGATCCCGCCGGCCACCGGCCCCGCAGATCAGCCCAGGGAAGAGCCACGAGACGGGAAAGGGCAAGAAGAGAAGCAAAAAGAAAGGAAACGATCAAAATCCCAAGCGAAAAAGAAAAGAAAAAAGCACCAAGCATCCATCCAAGCGAGAAGAAGTGGGGTGACGAGCTGAGCATGATATCGTGCCAAATGATGCGTATGAGTCTGAAGTACAAGCTGCTGCTTCGGGTGTTGGCGGGCATAAGACGGGTGGGTTGTGTCCATCTGGATTAGGAATTTCGCCTTGCCCTGCCCATCTGGCCCTGGCACTTACCTGGCCTTGTGCATCTGTGACGAGGCGGGAGGACGGGGCGTGTCGTTCTTGTTCCACGGCATGGGGAGAAAATTCGGGGGTGTTTTCCGGGACCTTGGCCTCTAAATCCTCTCTGCTCCTGACAGCTCGCCAATTCGTCGTCGTCATTGGCTTCGCCGCTTCGGGACTCGGGACATGGACCAATACCCCCACACAGCCGTGCTTTTAGTCACGCGTTTGCATTGATGATGAAGCTGCACGTCGGGATTGGTGAGCTGCCGCGGATGGAGAAGAATGGTTTTTTTCTTCTTCCTCCTAGTGGCTGTCTCCGGACTCCGGACGAAATGGGAAGCGTCGATGTCCTCGTTGAGCGGTGCTGCGGATGCGTGCCCCATCAGTTGATTCAGACTGACGCACGATGCCGCATGCCCACGTATTCGTACTTTTTCCGGACATCTTCGACGACGGCCAGCGGCAATAGCAATATAATGCGGGCTTTTGAAGGCAAATGCAAGACATCTGCTACGCAGCGAGACATTTGCTAGAAGCAACATCGCATCGCATCGCATCACATGGCAGCGCCATGCAGCGCAGTACTGGACCGCATCGTATTGGCCGGCAATTCGCCTTCGGGCCTTGTTTGTCGGCCTCGTTTGTCGGCCTCGTCGGCCTCGTCGGCCTCGTCGCCCGCACGTTCTCGGCCTTCTGCTCCCCACAACTCTCATTGCTCAACAACCTCGCCTTGGACCCCATTTCGCAACGGGCTCCATCAATCTACACCAAGTGCCCGTAGCCCACAGCCGGTCAGCAAGCATCTCCTCCACACCCCTCCCCGTTTTACCCGTCACCGGCTGCAAAGCCTGCAATACCTGCCATGCCCGCCTGCCCGCCCGCCTGCTTTGCCCTTGGCACGAAAACCGAGTCTGGGGCCATCGCGTGGTAAACGGATACTTGGTAGCATGATTCGCATCCCGTTGAATTCCTCAGGCCCGTCAGGCCCGGTGCCGTAATCCCGTGTGCCGTGCTTCGGACGGGCCTGCAATTCCCGCCCGCAGCCTCAGAGAATTAAACGGATGTCCCGCTCGTGGTCCCATCGAGCTGTCCGCGAGCCTGTGAAGTACGAAGTACTCGCGAGCCATTAGACCGTTGCCTGCCTCTGATTACCGCTCCGCGTGCCTTGCATGGTGTCCGAATGCTTCACACCAGCCTTGCATCAGGGCTGATCATCAGTGGCACCACGAGCCCCAACTCGAACCGGACCACCCGTGCTTGCCGCGGATTGTGACTAGAACCCAAACGGTCGCCGGCAATTACGGTCATGAAAAATTCTCTTCGTGATGCGTGCGGATCGAATGATTCGGGATGAGATGCCCGCCCACTGCCACGATAACGGCCTGGCGAGCTTCTGAAAAAAAAAACCCGGCCTTTGCTGCCTCGCCGGATCCGTCGTCCCCGTCGTCCCCGTATCGACCCCGTTGACCCCGTCGTCCCCGGAACGCTCCTCCACCCGGAGCCCACAACCCCCCCTGGAATGAAGATGACCCCTGTCTGCCACCCAGTTTACTTGCGAAGTTGCCATGCTCTCAACGCTGCCTCGTGGCACGGCATTCCTCTCTCAGCCGTTGGCCACGGCCCGTGAGGACATCGGCCTGTCTCTGATCTGCCATGGCCGGCCAAAATTGCCCATCCTCATCACATCTACGGCTGGAGTTTGAGGGAAGACATGGGATTTTCATTTCCAAGGGTCTCCGAGTGGCTGGGACCACGGACCTGGTTCTCCCACCCATGCGGAACGCCCAATCAGCTGGGGGATCGCCCTTCACCCAGACCTTTGGGAACTCTCTTCGACGCTGACCGGGGGTGCGTTTCCACTAGGCCTCTTTTGCAGCTCCCAGGCCATAACGGCCTCCCTCATCACGCTCGCGCCGTAGCAGAGCAAACATTTCTTTCCAGGGGGAAAGGGTTTCCAAACTTGTCAAGCGCCCTGACGACGAGGCCCCCATTGTTGGCCCTGCGGCCTCTGTGTCTTTGTGGCTCTCAGCTCTGTGATCCTGTGACGGATTGCCGGGACCCCAGGAGATGATAGGCGGATTAATGAGCGCGCCATGGAGTGCCACTCGGGTAGCCATGAGCCCAAGGCGATGTCTGTTGTCGTCGTCTCAGTTCGAGTCCTGCCGACATCTGTGCTGTCGATATTCCGACTCACCCACCAAGGTTCATCCAGGTTGCCTCCGGTTGTCTCGATGCCTGGCTGACGTTTGAGAGGCCCATGACACCCCCAGTCAGTCTTCCCGCCGGGCGCGCGCAGTAGCATGAGAGATTCGCGGCAGTCAACGGAGGGCGTTTAAACTCCGCGCCCCCGCTTCATCATTACCGCCCTAGCCATGCCCCCTGCTCCAGCCTCCAGCCTTGGCCAAATGCATTGACCAGGTCCACGGCCAAGCTCGCCCAGCTCTTCCATTTGCTTGCCAAATTCGGTAATCACCACTTGAGACGCCTCATCATATTCGGCCCACGCCTGAAGGCGACACACACGCCCCCCCATCGGGCTTGCCCATCACCGTCTGTGGCTGCTTCTGATGGAGTGGGATGGCGTATGCGACCAGAGCTGACGACCATGGCTCTCCCAGGACACTTGTTGGCTCCCAACCCGACGCCCTTATCGCCGATGGAAACTTTATGTTGGTGTCGTCCCGGCACTGGTGTGGGAAGTGGATGGTGCCGCGCATTGACGAAACCGCCGCTTGACGGGCGAGCGAGCGCCATGTCTGCCCTGCGATACTTGCCACTGGAGAGGCGCTGCCGCTTTGGCCTGGAGGTGCCCCGACCTGGGTAGCTCTACAGTAGCAGCCCTGTCCGGTTTCTGTGAGGCGGCGGCTGCAGCGCGCCTCGAGTGCCTTACCACGGCACCGGGTCGCCCTCCAACTTTCTCAGTTGAAGCCAACCTCCAATCCCCGACTCAAAACACCTGGATTGGGAGTCGCCCCGAGCATCCAGGCCAGGCGGTCTCGATCAACATCGCATCGCAAGACAAGGCTGGAGTGCAGATCGGGGCACACCTCCAGGTTCTCGTCGATGCCCATCTCCAACCTGCATCCGATCGGAAAAGATCCTCAAAGGCAAGGACCAGACCACTATCGCACATGTGACCTGGGATTGCTCAACCCCACCATTTGTGACAGATCAAGGCAGCCCAAGCAGCGTCTTGCGACTTCTCTGCCGACGCAATTATTGTGAATGCCTGGCAGCTGAGGTGGGTGTGAGGAGCCCCACGAGGCGAAAGTAAGAATGCGAAAGCGCCGGTAGTTTTCACTCCAAAGGAGCCATGACGCTCAAGCCGCGGCCTTGGGAATTGGACGATGGGACCTTGAACCTTGAAACGCATCCTCCAGAGTCATCATGGACCCACCACGAGACACTGGATGACCAGAAGAGAATCGAGATGTTGATGCGTCTGGACCCGCGACGAGATCCACGGCCGCCAATGGCTCTCTCTGAAGCGGAAATCGTCGACTGGATCCGGGTTGACCTCAAGATGATATATCACATTTGTGCCATTTTCAGGTAGGGTGGCCTTAGCTCATAATAGGAGCCTCACTCCCCTCCCTCACCCGACAGAGACAGGCATGAACCCTGAGCAATTGAGCGCCTCGCTAATTCCCATCTTTCCTCACTCCATCGGCCGAGAAAACAACACCGTCTTCGTTGGGGACACCGTTATGAATTGAATATGCACGTCCATCATCCGTCAATGAAACTGTGTCCCGTGATACTGTGGTGATGCCGGAGGGCTGAGACGCCGTGACCAGGGCCCCTTGACCCAGAGCCCCGAAGGTTTTCGGGTCTCTCTACCAGCTTCGTCATCCTTGACTTTCATTGCGGCCTAGTCGACAAGTGGGAGAGAATATGATAGATCCTATCATCAAGGAGGAGACAACTTGGTGGCATCAGGACTTAGTGGTGATGTGTAGGTGAGTGCCAGTATCGTCGTCTTTCAGTAGTGAAACTCTTGTAATGCGGTGGCTAGCCGTTGGAGTGTCTCCATATGGCTAACGAGGGTCACCGTAGTCCGACATTGCTCGTCCGTCGGCCCCCCGGGCGCCACATGCTTCACCAACTGTGACAGTTGGGAAGTTGAAAAACCTTTCACCGGCGTCGTGGTGGCAGCAATATGTGGGGGTTGTCTAGATTTCAGGGTCTTAGTATGGGGGTATGGGATTTCGAAGCTTTGTCGCTGGCGTCGAATGAGACAGCGAGCCGTCTGGGGAAAACATCCGACGGCGAGGCTCAGAAAAGAAACAACCCTGGGATCAAAAGAGACGGCAGAGCCGTCGTGGCGGAGCGGAAAGCCCGTCTGTTTGGCCTTTGACTGGTGTTGGAGCCACAAGGCGGACGGAGACGGACGGAGGCGCAAGCGATTCATTGCCGGCTTTCTCACCAGGGGGGTTACTGTGCATCCGTACCTGGGAATGGAACGGACTGGGACAGATAGATGCATTGGAGAGTGGAGATGTCGTTTAAATGTGCGGACCCCCCACACTCCTCTCACAATATCCCACTCTGTTTTTGACATGAAGGACAGCGGGAGGATGAGAACTTGGCCTCATTAGGCGCGGTATAAGCACAAAGGGCCAGGTGACGAGGGTTTGGATGCCAAGAGTTGGGTTGTTCTGCTAGATAAGTCGATAGGTACTTGGTATTCTAAATGTGGCTGTCAGTTGGTTAGCATCCCTTGCCTTACGTCTCAGACAGCCGGATGGCTCACGGCCCGTCAGAGGCAACCCGCCACTGGATGACTCAAACTTAACTCTCGAGTGCCGACCCCGTGCCGATATCGCGTCGACCCTTCATCCCTGGGACGAGGTTCGCGATGAGCGAGGATGTCGGAGTTTGCAAGAGCCGGAAGAGCCTTGGCTATTAGATTACATAGGTGGCATTCGCACGAATACTGCTGCTCGGAAACGGTGGGCGGCGACATCGCGTGCATAGTGTCGTGCTCATGTTCTCTTTTCGAGGTTGGAGGCCCACGATTGGTCCGCATGAAAAAGGCACAAGAAAACCATCTTGAATCTGTGATTGAACAAATCGGAGATGCATGATCCTAGCTCGTGGGCCGTTGGCACAAATAGGCCACCCCCTGGTTGCCAGCCTTCATCTAAGAAAAAGAGACGACACGCCCTGTGGCTGAGGCACGCCCAAGATGACGTCGCACGCCCCCTCCCTCAACCCCGGCACACCTGAGAGCGGTGCATCCGCTGGGAGAGGGGACGAGGCTCGGGGAGGGTATTTGACAGCCATGGGTTGTCAGAAGGCCAAAATCCCAATTTTCGATAGTGCCGCCTGCAGCGAGAAGCCAGGTAGATGGCGGATGAGAGACGGGAGACGGAAACAGAGGCAATGGCTGAGACCGGGTATTGACCGGGCTGGAACACGACGGTCATGAGAGGCCACGAAGGCCACGTGCCTGGAAGCTGGTCCTGGTTACCTCTGCATTGACAACCGTCCGAATGTGGGATTGATGCGATTATCGCGACAAGCCGGCTGAACCTAAGTAGGTAGGGGTTGTACTCCGTATGTGTGTGGTTCTGAAAATGAAGATGGCGGTTGGCATCGGGTGGCAGAGTCCGTTTAATTGAAGAGCCGGCGCCAACTCAGTTGCAAACATTTGAATGAACTAGCACCGCTAGGTAAGGCACTGACTGCGTGGGAGGTGTGTCTGGCAGCCTTTCTAGCTCATGGAGGTTTGCGAGCGAGGAAACAAAGAACGGGGCAATGGAAAAGAGAGAAGTAAGCTAGCTCAGATCGGGCAACATCTCTTTCCCACCCCCAACATGGCAGCCTTCCTACTGTTTTAGCACGACGACGGCGTGTGTTTGGTGTGTCTGGCTGAGCGACTCCAGCGAGTAGCACTTCATGGAAAGAGCGAACAGTGGATGAGGATGGGGGAACGGTTAGGACGGGAGATCCCGTGCACATTACGGAGTATACGGAATACGGATACTGTACGTACAGATAGCAGGAACCAACGTTGGCACATATCTTAGCAGCTTGAGCTAGCATTACCGAGAAGCCGTCGAGGTTGTCGCTTGACGCCTGTAGCGTGTATCGTGTAGCCCCAACGTCGACGGAAATGCCATCTAGACGGCTGATTGGAATCGACCGTTGCGTCTCCCGAACCGGGCCCAGCCGTAGCTAGGAGTCAGGAGTCAAGACTCCGGACTTGGCCCAGGCGGACCAGACTACCGCCCGCCCTGCTGTTCTGATAGTCTGTCTGTCTATCTGCCGGTCCCTTTCTCTGCAGTCTGAAGCTTGCAGCGGATATCGCCTCGAGGTGAGGGCCGGAGGGGCAACTCCACGACGATCCACCGCCCTACTGAGGACTACAGGCCAGAGAGTGTTGTACGGAGGACGCAGTCCGTACGGTCCAGTGAGGCGGGCGGGCGGCGATTATAGACTCGCAAGGGGGCTGAGACTTGATGCCGCGGGCCTCCAGAACCACCGTGGCGAGCACCTCCGTACAGGGCGCTGGCAAGCTGGCTACGCAGGGATAGCATAGCATAACATAGCACAGCGCAGCGCAGTACAGAACGGCACAGAGAAGCAGAAAGACGGTCCTAACTGCCGCATAACGCCGGGCGACGGGATCATCGGGACCCGCAATGCCCACCAGCAGGGTCTGCGACTGCGGAAGCCGCCGTCATCTCGTGGACAACGGAGAGGGCGCCAAACCCAAGGACCGGCGCCGTCGAGCGGGACCAAGGTCGGCTGGCTTCGCAGTGGAGGCAACCCTGGAGCCAGCTGACGGCGATGTCGTCCGCTGCCATGGCGTACCTGATTGGGGCAGACTGCGTGAGACCTCTGCCACGGAGGCGCTGAGCATGAGCAGCTGTGCTGAGATGCGGCGCCTGCGACCGAGACTGCGACTGCGATTCACATCGGCGGTGCGAAGCAGGAGCAAGACATGGCATCGGACATAGTACGCCAACTCGAGCCAGATCTGCCGCGACCAGAGAGAGAGCGGCGCCCCAGGGCAAACAAGAGCCAAGAGAACCCAGAGACACCAAGGAGACGAGACAGAAGCATCCAGACCAGTCAGACAAGACAGACCAGACAGACCAGAACTGCTGCGACAACCCCCCCCCACCGAAACCTGGCCTTCGCAACTCGAAAACCTCCCAACTAAGTCCAAGGATCCAACGTGACGGATGCCACCGTTCAGTTTGCTGCCGGCAAGCAACAACCGGCACCAACAGCCGGCCGCCACAAGCCAAACCCGAAGACCGGTCGTGTCCGGGCTGAGTGAGGCCTGGAGAGAAAAAAATTCGAGATTGGATACCAGGCCCAGGGATTCCCCCGGCTGGCCTTCAACCATCACCTAGGGCTGCGTCCACGCCCCCTCCACCTTCATCCAAGCTTGGAGCTCCCCCAGCACCGGCGCCTCTTTTAGCGTCTCAAGACCCTTGTCGAGATCCCGCGTCCCAATGCCACACCCACGTCCCTAAACTCGACTTCACGTCTCTGTTTGAAAAGAAAGCATCTCCAAAGATGAGACCTGATAGCGACCGCCGATGGCAAGGCCGCAGAAGCAACGCTGCTGGGGCTTTGGGGGCCTGTGTCTGTTTGAGTCCTTGTCACTGGTGTTTCATTCCTCTGTTCCTACGCCTACGCCTTTGCCTCCGCCTCCTCCTTGCCCTCAGCCTCCGCCGGCCGGCGGCCGCCAGACGCGCCGCAAACCGAGCAAGTTGGCATCTCGAGCAGGCAAACCAGGTCAGTGCCGCAGGCATTCTCGAGAGGGACTTTCCGGGGAAGAAGCACCCTGTTGGGGTCCCTCAATTGTCTCATCTGCGACTACGAGTTGCCAGACGGAAGACCTGCTATCAAAAAGACGGACCAGTATGGACAATAAAAAAGACTAGACATGGG
>JABSTB010000676.1:0-52899 GCA_013756995.1 Neonectria neomacrospora | reverse complement strand
GGGGGGTTTTTTTTTTTTTTTTGAAAGTGAGGTGAGGGTGGGAGTGAGGGTGTGTCGAGGGAGCGGGTGTCAGAGATGAGGGTGTGAGGAATGTCTTACCTTGCACTGGAGAACACAGAGTCCGCGCTCAAAAATGTTCATGATGGGGTAGTTGACACCCTTCCACTGGTTGATGACATAGTCCTCGTGCACACCGACGACGACGTAGGCCGGAGGATAGTCCTCACCCTTGCCCTTGCGCTCGTTGACAGCCTGCTCCGAGTACCAGCCATCGGCGCGGGCAAGGTTCTCCTCCTCGATAACGACGCGACGCAGAAACTCGATGTGGCCGCTGGAGAAGAGGTCGAAGCCGCCGTCGACATAGACGACGCGCTGGCCGAGCTTGGGCCCAGGCCCCTCGATGAGCTGGCGGAACGAGCCCTTCTCCTCCTCGGTGTCGGCGGCTTTAGCCGGGCCGGAGGCGGACCAGAACCACACGTCGACGCCGGGGACGCGGCCGGAGGCGTCGGTGGCGTAGAGTCTCATGCGCTCGAGCATGGCGGCGCCGAGGACGCGGCGCTCGTCGTCGGTGCCGTCGCCCTCGATGCCGTTGAGCTTCTTCTCAAAGGAGCGGATGAAGTGGGTGCGGGTGCACAGCAGCATGCGGCCGACGAGGTCGGTGGTGGAGATGCCGGGCGAGCGCTTCACGACCTTGAAGCGGCCGGCTTCCTTGACGAAGCGGTAGCAGTCGTTGCCGTCGCTGTCCGAGGTGATGTCGTCGCCGTGGACAACGTACTTGCAGCCGTAGTGGGTGATGTAGGGCAGTGAGGTAACGTAGGGCGCGTGGCCGACGGAGCGGGTGACCCATCTGCAGGCGTCTGTGGCGGCAAGGCTGAAGGGGGGAGGTTAGTGAGATGTACTCGGTGGTGGTTGTGCCACTATTCCCAGTCCTCACCGTTCTTCGAGGGTCATGACGGTAGGGCCCTTGTTGGCGAGGATGTCCTCGTCTGAGTGGACGCCGGCATATAGCTCAGTGCCCAGCTGGCGGGCCTGGACGATGGCGCCGGCATGTCCTGGAATGCGTGTTAGGCGCGATGCATCATCTCATCTCATCTCATCTCGTCGCATCCCACGGGCAACACGGAAGAAAGAAGCACTCACCGTGGTGGAAAAAGTCGAAGCAGCCGTCGACCCAGATGCGGCCCTCGAGCAGCTCGGGCGCGGGGTCGCCCTCGAGGTTGAGGCCGTCGGTGGAGTTGGCGGGGTCAATGGCCTGTGACGACATTGTCGGATTTCAGCTCAAGGTGAGGGTACGTGAGACAAAGAGAAGGGCACGTGGCTTTTGCTTTTGGTGCTGGCGATGAGGCTCAAGGGAGAGCTTCTTCACGATGCTAGTACGGACGGGAAGTAAGTAGTTCTACAAGTTCGGCCTGTGGTTTTGTTTGATTAGGGGGCGCGTGTCGCTGTGTTCTGGGTGCCTTGGCTGGCCTAGCAATTTCGTTTTATGGACAGATGATGATCTGATTGGCGCGTGTCTCCGTGCGCTTTTGTACCAGAGGTACTGTACATTCGTGGCACGCTGCGGTGTTGCGCGAGATAGTCCCACCTTTCACCGACTTATCGGTTTCCATCTCTCACAAGTGAACCCTCGAGTTGGGACTCAATTGAACTCTTTACACATGCCATCGCCTCAATTTCTTCATTGCTAAATACCCCGTAGTTAATAAACAAATAAATCACCAGACCTCCCCGCCAACACAAGACATGGAATACCCACCACCCGAATCATGCATCTACCACCACCCTACTGAATGCCCACGTTGCGCCGTTCTCCTCACTTCACCCCGATGAACCCTCAATTCACCCGCGCACCTTTTCTCCATCCCGGCCGACCTCTCTCTTTCGGTTCCTGTCCTAGCCCCCGACTCTCATCTCCGGCCTTGTCGAGAAGCTCTCACCGAGGGTCGCGCTGCTGAGATCCACACCCTGGCCGTCACGTTGTCGATCGATTGGCCGAGGCGTGGTGTTGTCAACGTCAACCCGGAGAGCGTTTGCTCCAAAACTGCAGCAACTCCGGCCGTCGCGCGGATTAAGCTCTTGAATCGGACCCGTCGAGGTGGTCCTGATCCCATGGCCGACGTAGCATTGCGATCCCAACCCGCCGGACGAACCCACCGGGTAGGGATTGAGAAGATCGTGGCCGCATACAAATACGTCAACGTCGTCGTCGCCATGCCGGTTCTTCTGCTGACATCGCCCTCTCATCTCTCATCTCTTCGCCCCGGCAATACCACGTCAAGATGAAGCTGGCAGTATTTTCTTCCATTCTGGCCCTGACGCCTGCCGTCCTCGCCGACTGGCATGTCGCCAAGGGCCGAGAGATCGAGTACTCATCGGTGGAGGGCTTCTTCTTGCAGGACAACTCGTCCACCGACGCCTCGTCCTTTGACTACGTAAGCTGAGCTCTTCATCGCCTCACTTCACTATAGCGACTAATACTGACGACTCGTAGGCGAACTGGAACTTTGGCCTCATAAACCGCACGTACACCACTGATCCCAAGCACAAGTCAAAGGGATACAAGAACGGCTACAAGACCCAGTGGGAGCGGTTTGAGAAATACGTCGACCACCTCAACCGAAAGGCCCCGAGTGACACCCAGTACAAGGTTCTCGTCATGGGCCGTCACGGCGAGGGCTGGCACAACGCCGCCGAGACCTACTACGGCACTCCCGCCTGGAACGTGAGTCTGAGTATCTCTGCACTTCCATGTATAAACTGACCGAGAGAAACGCAGTGCTACTGGTCGCTGCAAACCGGCAACGGCACCGCCAACTGGGAAGACCCCCTGCTCACCGACGCCGGCCTGCAGGAAGCCCACAAGGCCAACGCCTACTTCAAGTCGCGCTTCGAAGACCACGGCATGCCGTACTTCGAGTCGTACTACACCTCGCCCCTGGCCCGCTGCGTCATCACCGCCCGCGAGACCTTCGCCAACCTGCGCCTCCCGAGCTCGCGCCGCTTTCAGCCCACCGTCAAGGAGTCCTTCCGCGAGGGCATCAGCATCCACACCTGCGACCACCGCTCCAGCAGGGCCTACATCGAGACCCTGAGCCCGCGCATCGCCTTCGAGCGCGGATTCGCCGCCGTCGACGAGCTGTGGACCGGCGACGAGGGCGAGACGGCCGAGCACCAGCTCGCCCGCAGCAAGGACGTGCTTGACGACGTCTTCGTCCGCGACGACGCCACCTGGATCAGCATCACGAGCCACTCGGGCGAGATTAGCAAGCTGCTAACGACGCTGAACCACCGGGCTTTTCGCCTGTCCACCGGCCAGATCATCCCTGTTCTTGTCAAGGCCAAGCTGGTGCGTCAGGGGCCGACGTCAACGTATGTGTCCTGGACGACCGAGGCGACGTGCCATGCGCCTCCGATTACAAGTATTTCCGGCCAGGGATGTGTGTGCTCGTCTGGGACGACGACGCTGGCTTCGACTGCGGCCACGGCAACGGCGTGAGGGCGGTTTGTTAGTAGAACAAATTTGTAGCTCGGTGTATCATGATACCTTTTTTCGTTTACAATGAAGCGAGAAAGAAGTCGACATCGGATGAATTTTGAATCTGCCACCTCTCGAATGATGCTCTTAGCGTGCAATTCCAACCGTCTGGCTTCCATCAAATAAGAGCCACGCCCGGTTAGCTCAATCGGTAGAGCGTGAGACTCTTACGAGTACGCAATCTCAAGGTTGCGGGTTCGACCCCCGCATCGGGCTTTTCCTATAATTACGATGCGAGCGATCGCGCGGCTCTCTTTTTGTTCAGTATGTTCATGATATTTTTGGTTCGGGTTCCGACGGACTCGCCCAGGATCTTCGCAACTCTATCAAACTAAGCGACGTAGGTACTATGTCGTTGTGATTGTCCGGCAATACGAACATAAAGTTGGACATCAATGCAAAGAACACTGCATACAGATGCTATCGCTGCATGTAACTGACACCGTGTCTCACCAACAAATCCGCGGACTCTTCTGTTGCCTCAAATCGTCGTGGGGCAATATTGAACCGAGCGTTGAACAACGACATGGCTTGGTCCGGATATTGAAAGAGATTGTGTCTAAAAGTGAATTGCTAGGTACAGGCCTATCCATAGTCCCCTTAATCAACTCAACAAAACTTCGTTTTCTGTCATACTTGCTATTAAGCAGGTTCCGCGATGGGTGAAGACAGCTCCCAAACAGTCTCGAATCTGCCCTGTTCGTCTCTCTCGGCCATGAACATCAGTTCCATTTTCTGCTCTGGGCTGTCGCCGATGATCAATTCGCAGGTAAGTCGGACGGCGATTTTGTTTCCTTCCTGAACTAGAAAGTCCACGGGCGCCACCCACTTGCGGCATATGGTGCGAAAATTGGTGACCTTTTGAACGGCGCATTCGAAGTCGGTTCGGCCGCCGCCAGCCTGGAGGCGTAGATAGTTGGGGCTCATGGTGCGTTCGCAGAATGCTCGGGCTTCGGCTGGGTCTCCGATAAAGGCTCCGTTGAGCCACTCTTCGAACTCCTCTGGCGTTATTTTAGGGGAGCCCATGATACCGGCGATGTAAACAGGAAGTTGATGAGAAGTGTGTAGAGGTCAACGGTTCAATAACGGATACGGTGAGACGCAGCCATGGTAAGTCCAAAACAGCCTATTTAAGAGCGAGAGGGCCTCTTCGCAGCGAGGCAAAGTACACGTAGCGTGCGGAGGCAAACGACAAATTTAGAATGAGTCTGCCTTGCACAGAGCGGCTGTTGTCTAGTTTGCTTCCTGTTGCGTTCGGTGTAAGCTGCACGGGGCGGTGTAATGTAGTGCCCATTCCTCCCGCAGCCTCCCATTGGGATGTTAACGTACTGTGTATGTAGATCGTAAGCGCTAAGAATCCTAATTTACCCAACAGTTGTATACTAGTTCTTATCTCTTAATAGTACTATAAATATTATACTAGATTACCTATTAGTGCCTTTTGCGGGGGGGAAGACATCTAGCTCGTGAATGTGCGCAATTTTTAA
Organism: Neonectria neomacrospora; assembly: GCA_013756995.1. Taxonomy (NCBI): domain Eukaryota; kingdom Fungi; phylum Ascomycota; class Sordariomycetes; order Hypocreales; family Nectriaceae; genus Neonectria; species Neonectria neomacrospora. Next base: position 47,877 of record JABSTB010000676.1, on the reverse strand, counting down.
GACGTAGAATCTATTAATGTCAACGTCGCATTTTTAGCCAGTGGGCTACTCGTCGGTCGGAGGATGTTCCAGATGAGTCTTGAGATTGGAAACCTATGTGGAGTTAATGTCTAAATTTTTTCTCTAGCTATCATACCGTTGTACCAATTACAATGTTAAGACTTAGTAATCTCTTACTTTTAAGTCTCCTATATCGTCAAGGCTAAGTATCTTTCACTATCTAATGGATGTGTACGGGTATGCTGTAGTATATGTACATATGCTAGCCTAATAGCGCCCTATGCCCGCTGACAAGCTAAACCCGACCTAACATCTGCCCGGAGGTCCTGTCAAACAGCCATGTAATAAGTTGCAGCGCCGACAATTGCACATCCACAAGCAGTCTATCAACTCCTTTGCTGCCTCAATTCGCTCGCCTAAGCCCCGAACAAAACGATAAATGACCCTCGTCATGAGGTAATGTTGAAGCGGGCGTTGAACCACGAAATACATTGGTCTTCAGCCTCAGCCGCCTTCTTGGCAATGTCGCCCATGTCTAAAGCAGCACGAACACAGAACCCGTGCGTGGCATCCTCGTAGACCCGAATCTCGCCTCTCGCACCCTCGGGCTTCCCCTCGAGAATCGTCTTGATGTTTCCCGTGTGCTGCACCTTGACCTGGTTGTCGTTGTCCCCGACGGCGATGGACACGGGCAGCGTGATCTTCTCGATGTCCGCTGGCAGGTCCAGGAAGCTGGGGTGTCCGGTGAATGCCGCGTCAATCAGCGGCCTGCCGTCGATCTCGGCGCCGTGGGCCAGCAGGATCGCGTGCTTGCCGCCCCAGCAGAAGCCCGCGGCGCCGATGGGGAGCGTCGCGCCTTCGTCCTTGCGCAACTGCTCGAAGAAGCCCTGGACGACGGGGTAGGATTTGCCGATGCGGTTGTGGGCCATGAAGGGGACGAAGCCACAGATGGCGATGAACATGTGGTATCTGGGGATGCGATTAGCAAAGCCAAGCGAGTTATCGTCGCTGGGAAGGAAAACACTCACGCCTTGGCAAGGTAGTTTCCGGTCTGGTTCGCCGCAACGAGTCTCTCGAGCATCCACAATGGCGCAGCATGGCCGTTCATGAAATCGGGCAGATAGACCCTATAGTCGCCCTTGTCGGCGTACTGGTCGGCCAGCAGCCGGCTGTTGACAAACTCCCAGCCAAAGGCATCGGGGAGGACGACAATGACGCCCTTGACCTTTCTTCCGTCGGTGGGCTCGGCGACATATGCGTCCAGCCCGTGGAGCTTGATGTCTTTGCCTCGGGGCTGTCCCTCATGGACGCTGCCCTGGAAGCAAGCGGGGCAGGACATTCTGGGAAGCGGTTGTTGGAACCGGATGTATGAGGCAGCAGCGCGTTGTGATGAATGCTGACAACCTGAATACCGGGCAGTGTTGCGATATATGTGCGAGGTTTTCGGGCACAATGGAAATCACCGTCGCGTATCAACCCGCACGCAGCCCCCGGCTCAGTACGCCGGATGACTTTGATGAGTTGCGGCGGCTGAAAAGAGGCTGTCTGTGATTGGCCGAGACGGCGGAACATGGCTAATTCTCCTCCCTTTCGAACTACCCCAGCCATGCCGACTTTGTACTCTCCTCTTTCACACGTGAAAAATACGTCTAGCTCGTGAATGTGGAGATTTCAAAGCGCAGGATCCATCAATGTCGACGTCGCATTCGTAACCGGTGAGTCACTAGGCACATTGCCGGATGAGTCTGAGAGGTTGGGAACCCACACGGAGTTATTGTTTATTTTATTTTCTAGCTATCGCACCGTTTTGGCAATTGTATCGTTAAGACTAAGTAGTATCCTGCCCAAGAGTCTCCAGTGTATCGTTAAGACTAAGTATCTTTCGCCATCCAATGGATGTCCTGCTATAGTCAACGCTCTGGCCGTTGCCCATAGTTTCCTCGGCCCAGGAACCAACGTCTGGTCTGGAGTGCCAAGTAGGACAGGGATTCTAAGAGCGTCCCGTCCTCACTGACAAGCCACGTGAGATCCAACCTCTGCTCGGAAGTCTCGTCAAACAGCCACATGGCGGTTTGCAGCGCCGACGATTGCAGCTCCACCGTCATGATGTCGGAACCAAGAACGCGCCCCCCTCGATCAGCGTGGATTCTTAGTATGTCGCTACCACTACAAGTGTACATGGGGAGGCAATTGTAGTGCTCACCCCATCCTCAAAACAACCCTTCCGATATTTCGAGTGGACGAGCCCGAACGCCGATCGGTGGGTTCGATGATATCCCCGCGACCTTGAATATCATGAGCCGCAAATATTATTGTTCCAAGCTCAAGATTTCCGGAATCTTGGCGGAGGTCGATGAAAAGTATATATAGGAGTAGCCCATTGCCAAGTGCTCGTTGAGACAATGTTTCTTGGGTATTTTGTGGAGAGTGCCGGCTCAATGCAGTTGATAAGATGCACCGCTGCTGCGTCCACTATCTCAATCAACTAGGATCCCCTTGTACTCGACAAGGAGATAATCAGTCACCGAGGATGATTTGTGATCATGAATCCTCCGACTGTTGTCTGAGGAACCGCTTCCACTGTGGGCGCGTATGCAGGGCATTGCAGGTCATGAGAGAGCCACTGCTGGTTCCGAACAGACGCGGGAATATATATATAACCAAACCCCAGCAGCGCATATGCATACTGTGAGCTAGTTGTGAACTGCTTCAGCCAAGGGACACGGAACAACCATATATCGTTCTGCTTCGCCACGCCATCTACGGCTTCAAGCACGAGAGCAGCCTAGCTTGTCTGAATCCACGTACTGAGGCGTCGGTTGGTGCTCATCCGGATGCCACCAAGATGCCCGGGGAAGATCCTCAATCTTTCAAGCTCTTGTATAGCATCTCTTGGCTTGATCGGATGTAGCTGAAGATGATCGAATTCCGCGGGGCGGCAAACCCGGCCGAGGTGAATTGGCATGATGGCGGGCCGCTCTTTGTTTGGTATAATGTGGCACATGGTGTGCGTGAAGTTGTCTTGATATATAATCGTTTCGCTTGGTCAAAGGCCAGAGCGACTTGGTGATGCCTCCCATTCATCTTTGAGAGGTATCTCGTTCTGCTGAGTCCACTTCTCGTCAAAGGCCGATTCCGATAGGCCAATGATCCGGTGTAGCTCATGCAACTCATCCGGGTCCAGACTGGCGTGCATAAACTCAGTGAGGCGGTTCACAACTGAGGCAGAGTATCAGGCGGAGAGGGCCGGACATGATGCCTGGCAAAAGAAATGCCAGTCAGGTGGGCAATCGCGAGCAAGACCAGCGGTATATAGGCAACAAGGTATATCAAGATCATGGCGTACTCGGTAGCCACTCAGAATATGGTTGGAATATGCTACCTTGGTACCCATCAAAGTCCTCTGGTCAAACTTGGGCACGCCGTCGAGGACATTGAGGACGTTACCCAGGTCCTGTATAAGGAATGAAGCTGCGGTTCTCTCCACAGCTCAAAACCTCCCCTGGTACCATAAGCCGGCTATAAATTCTGCATCCGGTGGTCCCAGACGCTCCCATGAAAGGAATCTTCCTCACTTTGAGTAGGTTGGTTCATGGGTTGATGTTGAGGCTCGTTCTGGGGCCCGCTGTCAGAAAGGGGCGGTTGGTCGTCATCCTCGTTGTGATTCAATCCCTTCTGGAGGAGTCTTAGCTCTTAGCAGAGCCGGGGTGTAATTTGAACGCTGAGCTCCACAAGCGGAGGTGCAACGTTCCGAGCATTGGGGGTTGAATGAGGTGACACCGAGACCGGGGTGGAAAGGACCAGGACCGTGAGGCCAATCGTATATAATGGACGGATGAGATCGGGATTCTCAGCTTCTCCTCGATGTAGTCTTCATTTTTTGGACGGAGCTTCAGCCCGAGTTCGTAGCTTGTGTCGGCAGTCTTCTTGAATCGTCGTATATATGTTGTGATCAGGTGTGGGATGGAGACCGGAACGGTTCTCCTCGCGTCGAATCCTTAGGAGCGGATCAAATCAACTAGTCCAGGCATCCCAAACTGCGAGCTCAACTTTGCAGAGGAAGAAAGGCCCAGCTCCCTGCTCGATATCAGAGTTTTACGTGATAGGAGCTCACAGATCGTCGGCCAGCCTGTTAATTTTCCTGGTGGTGGCGATTTCGTTCCTGATATCCATGGATTCTCTCGTCATAGCGACGAACGAAGTTGAATCGAGGTCCTGGTCTATTTCTCCTCAACGACGCCAGGCGATGTATATATATAGGTGAGTCTCCCCTCATTAGAGGAGGAAGCAAACGAGGTAGCAATACCCTTTCGGGGTTTGACGGGCTTTAGAGAAGGCTCGTCAACCGCAGGGGGAGACGCATCGATCGCCATTGGAGAAGAGTCATAAGCAAGTGCGATCGGAAGCTGGACTGGTGTCTCCACTGCCGAGATATCCGTACGGGGCAGTGTGAACCCGGGGCCCGCTCCACGTCGAGAGGGTGCACAACCCATGGAACAAGACAGGGTAGATTCCGTCGTCGTCGTCGTCGTCGGGGGCGGGCCTCTCGGCCAGCTTCACGGGTTCCCGGGCTTGCTTCAGTGCCACCGGGCTCATCATGGCGGCCAGGAGAGATCGGGCGGCCCCGTTCAACCTTTGGTGGCGGTAACAGCGGGCGCTGGCGTTGTCGGCCCCAGAGTGCGCAGGTCCCTTGTCCTTCCGCTGCGCGTGCGCGTTGGAGTCGGTCATCAGATGCTGGATCTGGTCCAGATCGTCGGAAAACTCCATGTACATCTCGGACAGGCTGTCGAGCTCCGGCGACTGACCGTCCGGAAGCTCGTCCATGCCCAGCCTTCTCGAGGACCGAGGTCAGGGTGGTACCGAGAGTCTTGTCGAGATCATTGCTGTGATCCGTGGTGACTGTCGTCGGGCTAAAACGCATGAGTTGTAGAAGGGTTGGTTGGTTGTTGGAGTAAACTCACTTGGATTGAAGGGATGACGAAGCTGCCACTGGATCGCCCTCGGTTCCTTGATTGCCTGACATGGTGCTAGGTATGGATACTATTCTCAGGTAGGGTAAAGGCATAAAGTTCTCCGCGGGTTGTGTGCCAGGCCTTGCTCGTAAAATGCGTCAAAGCCAACTGCGGCCTCGACTGGATCATTGGCAAGGCGCTTGCCTTGAACATGTTCGCTCAGCGACGGAGGACACTGTTCGCTTGTTTGATGGCCTTATTATAAAGTGTTCACTCAGCGACAGAGGACACTGTTCGCTTGTTTGATGGCCTTCTTATAAAGGCCATCGTGGATTATATAATATTTGGGCGGAAAAGAATGATGGCCATGGCCAGGGACCACTCCAGACCAAATTAAACTGGGCTGACAGAGGCTCATTCGTTACTTCTGGGTTTTAAATCTCGAAATCAACGAGCCGGGTGACGTGAATGCATGGGCCGGCGTGTAGTGCATTGTTTCCGTCATCAAAACCGGAGGTTGCTGGCATCTTGAGCGTGGCATTCGTTGGCGCGCCGCCCCTCGCAAACCCATCCATGAATTTGGCCATCGCCAGACAAGCCACAACACACACCGGCAGCCAGTTGCCCTAGCAATGATTCGTGTAAATATATATCATGCGTGGGTCTTTTCTTCCACCGTTCCAGTGTGATGGAGAACACCAGACATGCCATGTTCCAAAGGTCTTTGGCCGTTCGATTTCGCGCCCATTTTGTCCCCGACTGAACCAAGCTGGTATATTCGGCCCGGTGTCTTGCCTCGAGCAAAGTGGGTAAAACAGTTTTGTGACAGCGTCAATGGTTTGAGACTTGCGAGCGAATACTGAGCTGCATCGTAAAGCTCCTCGTTATATAAGTTGTTGCATTGTGCCCGTCATCAAAACCGTCGTGATGGAGAATGGGGAATGCAACGTCTCTGCAGGCTGGATGAGAGTGTCACCCGCTTGCATGTATAGCCCAATCCCATGGCCGGGAACCATTCCTGCGCTCGCCCACGTGGGAAGCTCCACGCCATTCCACCGGAGCGAGCGTCAACACTTGAGCAGCGTGAGCGAAAACGAAGGCCATTGCAGCGAGTGTGGGTTTAGAGTCGGCAGAGATGTTGTCGACATTAGACTCGAACACCGGGATGATGGTCGGCGTTTTGCAGTGGGTTGCAACCATATCAACGAATTTCCTCACAGACTGGTTTTGTGCGTAGAGCCTGACTGTTTATATAGGGTTGGGCTGGTTTACTGATTCGCTCGGCTACCCGTCATCTCGACCAGACTCCTATATAGCCATATGCCTTTGCATTTTGGCGAAGCCTTTGGGTATAGGATTGTCCTTGAAGCCGCGAAGGTTCAAGGAGTTGACAGGCACGTCATCTACACCACTTTGGCTAAGACGGTCGAGCGCGGTTCATGATGCGCAAAATGCGTGGGTATAAGTATAAGTATAGGGGGTAAGAGTGAATAGTGCGTGTTGTTGAATACGAGAAAGGATCTCAGGAGGGGGGTTTGGCTCTTATATACTTGAATGGACTCTCATGTGTGTACGGTAGTCTTGTGTGGTTGCAACAATGCGATTACGCCTTAGACGGCCTGCGATCTGTGTTGATGCGGTGAGTTTCACTGCTGCGTTGTGCTGTTGACCTTCGGGGGAGGAAGCTGTGACCATCGGGAAGGCTCTTGTTGGCCGTCGGGAAGAATACCAGTGAGATTACCGGTTACATTACGCTGCTAGCCGTCGGTGAGGGTGCTGTTGGCCGTCGGGCGAGGATGCTGTCAGCCACCGGCGAGGATGCTGCGGTCATCTGGAATGATTCTATTGGCCATCCGGGAGGATATCACTAAGGTTACCTGTTACATTTCACTGCTCCCATCGGGTAGTAAGTTTTCGTGAGTCATGTGCGTTATGTTGCAGCAGAAGCTGAGACCACGGATGCTGTTAGCCATCAGTAAGATTACATTACGCTACCAACAATCGGCGAGGATGTTGTTGGCCGTCGGGAAGGATGATGTTGACTATCCGGGAGGATCTCAGTGTCACTACCTGTTACATTATGCTACCCATCGTTAGTTTAGTTTTCGTGGGGTATGTGCGTTGTGTTGCAGGCCGGCGGTGAGAAGTTATAGCCGTGGATAGTGTTAGCCACCCGTAAGATTACTTGTTACTACGAAGACGCTATTGGCAATCAGCGGCAATGTCATTAGCCATCGGGAAGAACGCTGTGGTATCGGCGAGTTGTGATATAATATACGCAGGATGTTGCTAGCCGTCAACGAGAAGCTGTGGCCACTCGGCGGGGATATTGTTTGCCATCGGAAGGGGAGATGCTGTTAACCATCTGTGAGGTTGGTTACATACCTGTTGTTACATTATGTCGTTGGCCACCGGTGAGGAAGCTGAAGCTGAAGCCGAAGCCGACGGGAGACAACAGCTCTGCCAAGGTATGTATTCGTGTCCAGTCCGAATGGCAAACAACAGCCATCCTCCATGGGTAAAGACAGGTCGAGTCACACCCAAGATGGACCAGACGTCGGTGGGAGAGTCAATCATGCCCAGACTTGGGAAAAAGAGGCTCATCGCAATTGAACGGATCAGCGCTGTGGGTTCCGGAGACTTTAGCGCGCCGTGGCTACAGTGGACCCTGGGCATGGGCAAACATGGGCGCTCTCGACCGTGCCGTTTAGGGAGCCATCCACTGTGGGCTCGAGCACTCAACCTGCAGAAGTAGTGGAGGCACCTCACACCTCTGAGGTGTCGTCGGTTCCTCAGGTACGAATATTCGTACTCCATAGGTAGTAAACCGGAAGTGATTTTCAACAACCTGCCGCCTTGGGCTCTGTGATGGCTTCACATACCTCACTCTTCACTCCGCCAACAACCCTCAATAATCGCCCGCATAACGCGATCCTGCTGCATCCCTCTGCCGCATACTAGACATAGAGATCAACTATGTAACCCGCTGCCGCTGCAACGCTAAGCCAGAGACACAGTCTGGAACAAGCACGCCCCCTGCGAGCCGCATCCACATCCACACACGCCCTCCACACCCTCCAAAACACAGTACCGGAAACTCTCACTCACACACAGAACGACACCTGGACACACCGCACACCACACACCACACACCACACCCGTCCACACACCACAAACGCAAACTGCACTGCACTGACCGCACGCAGTCCATCTATCGCTCACGCGCTCCGTTCCGTCCAAGGTCGTCGATCCATCGCGCCAGGCCAGGACAGGCCGCGCCCGAACGTTCCCAGCCGACACCACCCCAAACCAAACGCCCACCCATCATGGCGCCCCGAACGCCAAACTCCGGCTCGACGCCCATCTTCTCAACCTCCATCTTCTCCTCCTCCTCCTCCGCATCCCGTCCGACCACCCGCGACGGCGCCACAGTCGACCCCCTCACCAAGGACCGCAAACCCTCCTTCTCCCGCAAGTCCTCCCTCTCCCGCCGCGGCTCCTCCTTTGGCAACGGCCCCAATGCCTATGTGACCGATGCCGCCGCGCCGCCTGCTCTTCCTGACTACGCCCTCGCCGCCGCCGCAAAGGTCACCCCGAGACCAGACCTCGCACGCGAGTCCTCTGACCCGACCTCGTCCTCGTCAAACGTCCATCCCTCGTCCGCCAACGCCGCCGAGTCAACCATGCAGATGCAGATGCTGAGCCGCAGCGCAACAGGGTCCACCACCTACCTCGGATCCATGGGTCCTCCCCAGACTCCCATTATTGGTCCCGGTGGTGCTGTTGGGTCTGGGACCCTTTGGCAGCAGTCCGAGGCTGGATTGGCGCACCAGCAGATCACTGAAGTTGCCAACAAGCGCATCTCAACTCTCGAGTACCTGCGCAAAGCGTATGTTCCTACAACCCCGCCTCAGGGGCTTATGCCAACCACAGGGTCGCTCACTAACCGCTTCACACTCTAGACACGAGGGTCGCATATACTGGTTCAATACCTACCTCTTCGACAAGCCCGACTTCAACCGCATGCCCTATTTCGATTCCCGGAAGATTGGTCGCAAGGCCACCAACCATCTCCTCCTCGGCTTGTCCCTCCCCACCATCGTCGACCTCTACTCCTCCACGCCTATCGAGTTCTTGCGCAGCCTCAACACCCTCCTCTCCGAGTTCGATTCTTTCCAGCAAATACATGGCGACTCCTCCACCGCTGCCTCGCTCACCCGCGCCCGCTTGCCCAGCATGTTCCGCCGGCAGGGCGGCAAGTCCCGCCGTTCCACCTCGGCCGCTGACATGCACCCCATGCTCGACGAATCCGCCCCTGTACCCGCCGCCGGCGCCCCGACCCCGTCCGTAATGAACTTCGCCGCCTCCGAGACGGATCTCTTGCCCGGCGAGGAATACACCTACCTACTCACGCCCTCGCTGCCCTTCGATCCGGACTATTTTGAGACGTTTGCGACGCTGTGCGACGTGTTGATTGACTGTTACACACGGTTCCTCACCCTCGTGCCTTCACCGCGAGAGTGTTCCGCCCCTGTCGCCGAGCTGTTTGGCAAGGCAGATTCTCGAGTGCGCAAGCTCATCGTCCAGGGCTTCGTCAGGGAATTCGAGGATCACAGCCGGAGCCACATCAAGACGGAAGTGGCAAGCATCGGCAAGGTTGTTCTGGGCGGCTTGATGTGAAGGCTTATCACATGCTTTCCAAGGGTAAAGTTTCAATCTACATCGGAGTTCTTGGTTGGGGCAAGTCACGAATATCCCCGTGGTGATCTTGCTGGGAGTTTGGGTCGCGGCGTCAATGTTTGGGGATGGATTTGAACGACAATCACGTAGCATCATGGTATCTATCGTATAGAGAGTTGTGTCTACTCGGGGTATTGATTACCCACTATTGGCTATCCTCATCTTACATGATTCTATACCCTTTTATCTATTTACCCATAATGTACACTTGTGCCTCGAGCAACATATTCGCTTTCACGCTCCTCTTGACGGTCATCACTTCTTTCCCTTGGCGGCCTTTTCCTTGGCCTCTTCTTCCGCAACCAAGAGCTCAATATCATTGCCAACCAACCAGTCCCTCGCCCCATCCATGATCCTGTCCAGTGTCTCACCGCCCTCCAAGACATTCGGCAGGTTATGCACATCTAGTCCAGCGCGGTGATCTGTACATCGGTCTTGGTTGTAGTTGTAGGTGCGGATCTTGTCGCCGCGGGTGATTTGCGTCTGGCTCAGCACGCTGTTGCGCAGCTGCGCAGCCTCGGCTTCGCGCTGCTCCCGCCGCTTGTCCGCAATGCGCGATCGCAGCACCTTCCACGCCTCCTCGCGGTTGCGCTGCTGCGAGCGGTGGTCCTGCATCGACACCACAGTGCCCGTGAGCGCGTGCGTCATGCGGATCGCGGACTCCGTCTTGTTGACGTGCTGGCCGCCCGCACCGCGCGCCCGCATCGTCTCGATCCGCACCTCCGACGGGTTCACGTAGAAGTCGCTCTCCGGGTCGTCGAAGCCCGCCACTGCGTCGCCGCTGCCGTTGTCGGGGAAGGACGGCAGCACCCACAGGGCCACGGCGCTCGTGTGCACGCGGCCCTTGCTCTCGGTGCTGGGGATGCGCTGCACGCGGTGCATGCCGGCCTCGCTGCGAAATATATCGTAGGCGCCCGGGTCCTGGATCTCCAGGATGGCCTCCTGCAGCGGGTTCTCGCCGGCCGACGACGAGCTGTCGCCGGCGGTGTCGGCGAACTCGTACTTCATGACGCTGTGGCGGTAGCCCTTGCGCATGCACAGGCCCTTGTACATCTTGAACAGCGTGTCGGTGAAGTAGCGGCCCTCGAGCCCACCGGGGCCGGGCCGGAACTCGATCATGCACGGCAGGTCGGCGAAGGGGTGGCGGGGCGTCAGGCTGGCGGAGAGGTTGCGGGCGAGGGCCTCGAGGCGGCCCGTCTCGGCGCCCAGCTCGTCGGCGGCGATGGAGGCGAGGTCGGCGTCCTGGTCCGGGTCGGCGAGCATGGCCTTGAGCTCGGCTACGGAGGCCTGCGTCTTCTGCCAGGCCTTGAGGGCGGCGGCGACGCGGGACAGCTCGCCGACGCGCTTGGCCTTTGCCGTGTCGAAGGAGTCGTTGAGGGCTTTCTGGAGGCCGTCGTATTCCGAGGCCATGGACTGGGCGCGCTGGAGGAGGGCCGGGGCGAGGAGGGGAGAAGCATCTACAGGCGGGGGAGGTTTATTAGCTTCCATGATGGGAGAGGTTAGAGTCTTCGACGCACCATTGGAGGCGTAGCGGACGAATTGGCGGATTGACGGGCGAGCCAGCGCCCGGGTGCAGCTCCGGCAGACCCATGGAGCTGGGGACATTCTTTCTGAGGGAGGAATCGCGGAGAGCGACGTTGGTGTTGGAGAGTCGAGGTGGAGGGAGATGTTCCAAAGTGGAATTTTTAGAAGCCTTCATCATGCCAGGGTCGTCGAAATCCGGGGTGGTGGGGCTGCCGATTACACATGGCTGCATCCTTGTCGGACACAATTGAGCAAAAAGAGAATAATGCGCGGCGTTGTCTAATATGGAATTGAGGTTGCTAGCTATGAATTACTTCTTTCATTGGATGGATAGAGAGATCCTTCAATTGCCACGACTCAAGCTACATCTTCCCATGGATTGCCACTCATGACATACATCTACTTGTGACTTACACATCTCTCATCTTTGCTTGAGCAAACCACCTCGTGCCTCAAGAAGTGAATACCAGAATTAGGATCCTCTAAGAACATGCAGGCGGAATCGGATAGTTTTGTGACTCTAGAGTCGTTGTGTTTATTCAGTCCTCCATTTTGCTCCTTTAGATTGCAACAGTTCGTGCGAATCGTTGCTCGTGATTAAATCTATCGTCTATCCATCCCACAGTAAGTCTCGATCTATCCCGTCCATTCTACGCCTTTTTAGGTACCAGTGCCAATTTGGCCGCAATCAACAGCCCACACCCCAGCAAAAGACAGGCTCCTCCCCACATCTGAGCTGCCAAATACCGCCCTCCCGTCACCTCCATCAACTTGCCAGCCAGCGGCGGCCCCGTCAAAGCGGCGACGCTGATGATGGTGAAGATCATCCCTATGCGCGTCCCGTTCTTGCTGAGGTCCTTGGTCAGGCCCGCCGTCGTCGACGGGAACAGGCTCTGGATGCCCGCGCCAAAGTATCCGAAGAAGACGACCCACACGTAGTCCCCTGTCAGGCTCTGGACTCTGGACCAGAGGAATGTGCACAGCGCCGCGGCCAGTATCGTCGGGATGAAGACGTTAATGGCGCCGAAGTGCCGGTCGGCGAGGTAGGCTGGGATCATGCGGCCGGGGATGCCCACGGCGTTAATGACGAGGAGGATGGTGAAGGACGAGGATGACGATGCGTCCAGTTCGTGGAGTGCATATGTGCGAGCCTGTTGTCGTCAGCGTTGTGAAGTTATGGTTGTGATGTCTTGACTTACATAGTAGTACGCATAGTAAGTTGCCCAGAGGGTAAAGAACATGCTAATGGCAAAGAGCAGATACGTCCGCTCCTTAAACGCCGCAAACTCGACAATGGGCCCGGCCTTGCGCGGAGGCAACCTGGTCCTCGCCAGACAGAGGATGATGACGGACGTCACCAGCACCACCAACCCCATGACCCTCACCGTCCACTGGAACCCGATCCTGGGCAACAGCTGCTGCGCAATCAGCGGGAACACGATGCCCCCGGTGGTGCCTCCACACGCCGCCGACGAGATGGCCAGCGTCCGCTTGGACGTAAAGTACGTCGACATGTTGGCCACGGTCGGCGCAAACACGATGCCGTTGCCCAGCCCCTGGCAGAAGCCCTGCGCGAGCAGCAGCTGCCAGTACTCGGTCGCGATGCTGGTCATGAAGATGCCCAGCACCTGCAGGAACAGCCCGACCACCAGCGCCCAGCGGTAGTACCCGGCATCGAAGGCCCGGCCGGAGAAGGTCCCGACCAGGAAGATGAGGCAGATCTGCACGCTGCCCACCCACGACACCGTCGACGGCGGGAGGTTCATCGCCGTCTCGTAGTACGGCTGGAAGATGCCGAAGCTGATGGTGTAGCCCCAGGAGTTGAAGACGACGAGGTGTCCGGCGACGACTTGCAGCCATGCTCGTAGTCCGCCGTCTGGAGGCTCGGCTGGTTCTTGGGTGGCGTCTTGGTCCATGGCGTCTTCGAGATCGTCGCCTTGGTTTATTGTGGAAGTTGTGTCATCGTCTATTCGAGATGTCTTTTTGTCCTCGGTGCCAATGGGTCTCTCGTCTGCACAAGACGCCGAGATATCATGCCTACTATCCGGGCTCTTCATCTCCGTGACAGCCATGATGAGTCCTGCGCAGTAGTTGCAATGCCATCTCTCCAGAACCTCTGCCGCGGGCGGTGCGATTAATGTAGTAATCGCGGACAGCCCGCCGCGCCCTTCAAGAACCCGTTAGGCGGGTCATCGACAAGCGGGGTTCCACCTCCGGACCTAGAGACAACAAGACCCGCTTGGGAGATGATCGATCTACCGGCATCGGATCTCGGCCGAATCATGGGGAGGTTTCGCAATGGGCGGTGGTGCCCGCGTGACGTTGATTCATCAGCGAGGATTTCCCCGCGGGTAAGTTCGTTTCCTCTGATCCGGACGGTTGCGGTGTTAGTCAAGTGGTCTCAAGGCCAGCTATTCCCGTTAGGCCTTGTGTTAGCGTGGCTTAATAACGAGGATTACTTGTCATACTAGGTTATGGCGTCTTCATCGGAGTCAATCGATGCATAGTGATATACGGATAGACCCAGAGTAGTTCCCCCATGCTACTTCAACGCAAAGTGTTCCTCAAGCCCAGCTTAGATAACACAGCCTCATTCTATTCAAGCAACAAACCGAAACGCACCAAGTCACACATTTCTCTAATCAATAGAATTGGGCACATGTCAGTTGTCTGGTGGATTGCGGCATCTGCGGCGTGTCCTGCGGCCAACCATCGGCATCTGCGGCGGGGACCTTGCATTGCGGCGAAAGGGATGAGAACTAGTATTGCCGAGAAGGAAAACAAGCAAACGTAACGAGTTAAGTGCACCATGTTGCGTTTCTTTTAAATTTGATGAAGAGAAGCCGGACGTTGACCGAACTACTGTCTAAGCTTGCAATCAAGACCCCATAGTCACGTTGGAAAGGCATAGGCGGAGCATCTCTCAAGCAAGGCATCAACATCATTTTTACTTATTCTCTCAGTAAGTCTATTTACAAGCAAGCTGACAATCTCAGTCTCTTGCTAGCCTCGGGCTGAGTCTCTTATCCTGCTCTACTCCTTCATAACCTCCGACAGTCTGACGACGCTCAGGCTGATCTCGTTGGTCTTGCCAGGAGGCAGTTGGCCACCTCCCATGATCATCAACAAGTCAGGGTCGTGCTTGAAGACCAACAGAGCTCGGGTGTAGGCAGCGGGCTGAGGCACCGCCCACTTCTTCCAGTAAGCCGGGTGGCCGAGCTTCTGGTTGGTGAAGATCTCGGAGTTTCCGCCGCCGCTGACGACAATGGTGCCGTTCTTGCCGCCGTGCTTGCTCCAGACCACGTACGGCGAGCCGGTGGGCGTGGTGCTGCCGACGTCGACGCGGTGGTGCTCGGCCTTGGTGAACTTGAGCGGGTCCTTGGAGATGCGGTAGTAGACGGGGAACCAGTAGTTGCTGGACGAAGGCTCGCCGCCGTACTCGTACGCGAAGATGTACTCGCCGTTGGGCAGCTTGGCGACGGTGGGCATGCCCGGGCGGGCATAGTAGTTGTCGTAGGCGACGTCGGTGACAACACTAGACCACTTCTTGAGGTTGGTGGTGGTCTGGTGGACCATCTTCTGGGAGTGCGTCGCGTTGTCGCGCTGGTCAGAATAGTACAGGACGAGCTTGTCCTTGTAGGTCCTGCTTCGGGTCAGTAGGTGCACACAGCTAAGGCAGACAACAGGCTTCTTACATGAGGAAAGGCTCCCAGACGGGGGTGAGGCCGTGGTTGGGGAGGGCCTCGCCGCCGCGAGCGACGTGGCTGACGAACTCCCAGGTGTATCCCTTGTCGAGACTGGCATAGACCTCGATGAGGGTGACGCTCAGGTCGGTGGGAATGCTGCTGCCGGAGCACAGGATGGTGCCCTTGGGGTACTTCCCGAACCGCTGGGGAAGTTGGTACAGGAACGGCTGGTAGCGCATGCCCCAGCCGTTGACCTGGTCGGTGACCTTGGAGATCTGCTTCCACGACTTTCCGCCGTCGGTGCTCTTCACGATGGGGAAGTACACCATGGGCGGCTCGGGGGAGTAGTTCTCCCAGGTGGCCAGCAGCGTGCCATCGGACAGCTCGAGCGGCCGGGCATACAGGACCTGGGGGTCGCGGTAGTTGGACGGAGGGTCGTAGATGGAGAGGTTGCTGATGGTCTGGGCTACCGCCACGAGGGGCAGCGCCAGCGACAACAGGCCGGCAACGAAGCGCATGGTGAAGACTCAAGAGAGCAGCTGGCAGAGGCTCTGAGGGTTGTCAATGCGAGAGTGAACTGTCGCTCTGAAGCTGTCGAGTCTCAACTACCAACTTGTGCGCGTTCCCCCGGCCATTTATACCTGTTTTCCCACGGGAGACCATCCCCCCTCACTCCGCTTCTCGTAGCATACATGCCTCCATCGTGGACACGACAAGGCCAGAACAGGACCATCCCCGGCCCTAACGCGCGGAGAAACTCAGCAAGCGAGGCCCGCGAGACTCTGGGGAATCCGGGGAGCGGCACGGCATGATTGGCGCGCGAAACGGCCCCGGGGGAGTGGGGAGGCCGGGGTTGAGGCGCGCCAATCGGCCCAGGGACAACGGTGAGTGCCGGTGACGGTTTGGACGGCGCCTCAGCCCGCAGATCGGGGCCGTGGGCTGTAAAGACTGAGGTTATTCTGATGGCCGAGGTCTTGGGTTCTGGTCTTCTGGGGGGCCCTGCGGGGCGCCATGTGAGGGACCAGGGACAGGGCTATTCTTCTAGGTCGGGATGAGGTCTGAGGACGAGTCTTGACTCGCTCGAGGGCGACGGTGATGATGATTAGAGTTCAGAACTTGCAAGTCGACGTCGTATCGGCTGCTGCTCGCCCGAGATCAGCAGACGCCCTGGCCATGTTACGACGCTGGCTCAGGGCTAGGGTTGTTGACGTCCAGGTTCGTGGTCCGAGGGTCTGGTTCGGTTCGTATACCTTACAGCTACAGCTTCTTTCCCCGCCAATCCCCTCGCGTGAGGTCATGATAATCAACTCTAGTCACTCAGTCTGCAGACCCGCTGCGGAACCACGATGAGGAATTATGCCGCACTGAGGACACTGACCTGAGGGACGAAATCATGGAAAATCCATAAAAGGAGTAACTATGAGACTGGAGTGCTGGACGACAACTAGCGGAAAGCGGAGCACTTGACAGAGGCAGCGTGTCCAAAATGTCCAAACTGTCCAAACTGTCCAAGAAGGGCGTGGCAGTGGGGTACGGCCCAAGTACAAAATGAGTCAAACCTGAATGAAAACCTATTGAACCTGGAACTGGAAATCACACAAAATACAAATCTCATCTCATCTCATCGGCATCATGACTTACACGCTCTTCATCGGAAACAAACGCTACTCGTCGTGGTCTATGCGACCCTACGTCCTCCTCAAGGCCCTCGACATCCCCTTCGACGAGAAGCTCCACCTATTCCAGCCTGGCCCTCGCCAACCCGGCATCCTGGCCTTCTCGCCCACCGGCAAGGTCCCCTGTCTGCACGACGGCGCAACCTCCACCGTGGTCTGGGACTCGCTGGCCATCTGCGAGTACGTCGCCGAGGCGTACCCGGCCGCTTGGCCCGCCGACGCCCGCGCCCGCGCCTTCGCCCGGTCCGCCGCCGCCGAAATGCACTCGGGATTCTCCGCCTTCCTGGACGAGTGCTCCATGAACGTCGGCGTGCGCATCCAGCTGGGCGCCCGGAGCGAGGCCATGGTCCGCAATGTCCAGCGCTTCAACGAGCTGTTCGCCGAGGGGCTGGAGAAGTTTGGCGGGCCTTGGCTGGCGGGCGAGACGTTTACGATTGCGGATGCCATGTATGCGCCCATTTCGTCGCGGTGCAAGACGTATGGCGTCGAGCTGGAGGGGCCTGCGAAGGAGTATATCGAGCGGTTGTTTGAGCACCCGGCTGTGCAGGAATGGATCCAGGATGGGATTAAGGAGACGGCGAGAGAGCCATCTCACGAGGAAGGGTGTCTCCGAGCAGACCGAAAGCTACTGAAGGATTTGCACGAGGATGTTAAAAGTAGCTAAGGTAGCAAACATTAAGCTGGTTCAAGACTCGGGAAACGGTGAACAAACTGGCGTCCCTCGAAGCATTCACTCGATGTTATAAGCTCGACGACCTTATTTGAGGTCGGTGTCCCGCCGTGTACGTTGACGAGACGATACGATAGAAATAGAATGGTAGTCGATATTGACTAGACAGCGAAGTACTGGTGGGTATATCGTCAGCTTGAGGATGCTTGTCGGCCTTCGTTCTTGTGAACGTTGCAAAGAGCGAGGTTCGGCGGGGTCGACACAAACCGTAAGGCGCTGATGGCGTGCGTTTGGCGCATCAAAGGCCTGGCCTTTCGTGTTGGTGCATGTGTGTGGCCTGAAGCTGGCCTACCAGATGCTGACAGGAAGGCTCCATTTTTCCTTAATAAGGCCTCTCGGCGCCCGCGCCGCATTCGGATTTGGATTCTCCCAGAGAACGACCAGAAACGCAATCCTTCTTTCCCACGTTTTTCCAAGCCGCCTCAACTTCCATCACGTCTGACTGTTCATATTTCTCTCCACTGCCGTACCCCTTGCTTCCGCCCGCTGCCCATATCGGCGCTGGCCAGTGCATTCTGGATTGCGAATCCCCTCGTTTCGCACAATTCATAACTTTTCGCCTCAGGACATCGCACCCTAACCGACCAAGATGGCCTGCGACTACCAATTCGTCAAGGAGCACACTCCCGAAGGATACCAATTTCCGGCTCATAGGCTTCAGCGCGCATCCGATCTTTCTCGCCCGTTAGTACTCGTCGCCTGCGGGTCATGTACGATACCCCAACCTTCTCCGGTGCCACATTAAGCTCACAACTCGCAGTTAGCCCGATCACGTACCTTCGTGAGTAATTTGTTTCGCCTTGTTTCTTCCCTTCCCTGGACAAGGCATGGCGTCATCTCCTTCCGCCAACGTGGAATATGAAGGTATAAGTGACGACTGACCAAATGCCAGATCTCCGTATGTTCTCGATGGCTCGAGACCATGCTCGCAATGAGGGTGAGCTGATTCATCTTATACTTGCCTCGCGCATCGTTAACGCCAAGCAGGATTCGAAGTTGTTGCAGGATACTTGAGTCCTGGTAAGCTAGAACGCTGCCGCCACAAAACCCCGCCTTCACTAAACAAAAAACGTAGTAAGTGACGGCTATGTTAAAAAGGGGCTTGCTCCTGCGCGTCATCGCGTCGAAATGTGCAAACTTGCTGCCGAAAACACGTCCAAGTGGTTGACAGTGGACCCCTGGGAAGCCGAGAGTCCGACTTACATCCCTACCGCCCGAGTGCTCGATCATTTCGATTATGAGATTAACGAGGTCATGGGTGGTGTCGAATGCTCTGACGGAACACGAAAGCGCGCCCGAATCGTTCTCCTTGCCGGACTCGATCTGATCCAGACCATGTCTACTCCAGGTGTCTGGGGCGAGCGCGATCTCGACCACATCCTTGGTCATCATGGTGTCTTTGCTCTGGAGCGCACAGGGACTGAGATTGACTCGGCTCTGACAAATCTCAAGCAATGGGAGAAAAACATCCACATCATTCGCCAGGTATGTCCTTTGCGGTCCATGCCATCGTTATGTGTGCTAACATCTATGATATAGGTCGTCACCAACGACATCAGTAGTACTAAGGTCCGCTTACTGCTAAAGCGTGACATGAGCATCGATTACTTGTAAGTCATGGTTCAATTGGATATTGGGAACATGGAAACTGGTGACAACGTCTGACTTTTACAGAATCCCCGATGATGTCATCGCCTACATTTATGAGCACAATTTGTACCGCCACCTCGACATGCACAACGACTCCAAGGGTAAGGACGAAACCGACACAAACGGTGCTGTGGCCGGCCCTACCACAGGTTGAATTGGTTCCGAATAAGAACGCACGACATAGAATATAGTACGATCCCTTCGGAGCCAGCCCTGGTGGGCTAGGTCCGCGCGATGGCATGATGATCAGACCTGAAAATATAGACACCAGAGCCAAGGCACAACTCAGATTGGCTTTCCTGGGGATTAGGTTTGAGTTGCCTCAGTTCCGGATCCAGGCGCCTGTTATTATTGACGGCGCGTCGGGCCCGTTCCAGGTCCTAGATATGCCGAGTTTGGGTATAGAAGGCAACTTGACTCTGGGAGGTGGAATTGCCACTTTCCTATATCGCGTCGCTCTCTGGGAGCAACAAGTATCGAGTCGGCGGTTGGATAGAGCGCACGATTGAGCGGATTTATTTCCTCATGAATTGCGGTTTCATGAGATGGGATATCCCGCAACTTTTGACCCACCGTTGCCGTGTGCCATGCCATGCAAATTCGCAGAACTTGCTATTGCTCGAGTTTCTTATTCGGGATGTCTTTGCTTGCCTTTGCTGTTATGCACGTCACTCCTATCAAATTGCGATAGTATGTTACAATCAGAGATGTTATCTAACCTCGATTTACCTCGATTTATATCAGTTACAATAGATTGTTTCCCTCTATTCCACGTCACGAAATACTTTTAAGTTTGGTTAGCTGAAGGATTTACGCTTTGAGATTGAAAGTAGCTAGGGTAGCAACCATCGAGCTGGTTCATACACTGAGACGGGATTCAAGTTTCCTTGGCTATACTAGGCTCCCCGGCAAATTTGAAATACACACAAAGACCAACACGAACCGCAAGACCTAGCACAACAATTGAAAGCCCGTGTCGATTTTTCAGCTAACCAAATGAACATTTGTAGGGTAGCTTGCATCCAGTTCGCAGATGCATGCTGGTATGACGCAGGGGTATGCCGCATGCAGCCACATCGGCACGTGGCCCCACCCCCGGAGTTTCTCCAACTTCAACCACAGCTGGGTTGAGGGCTCGTGACTCTGTTCCTCCAACCTCCAACCACCAACTGCAACATCTCCAGCATCGACACCATGGCCGGCCAGGGCATTAGGCAGTGCCTGAACGACGTCAGCGCCTACCTGATTCTTCTGATCGCCGTCTCGACGCTGGGATCGCTGCAGTTTGGCTACCACCTGGTATGTTATCTCCCTGATGCCCCCCGTCTTCAAGGATCCTGGTCTCAAGCTTGGAGATCCCGATGGGAGGGGCTCTCTCACGAAAATACTGACAACTCCACAGGGAGAGCTCAACGCCCCTCAAGATGTCATTACCTGCCACAAGAAATCCATATCGTCCCTTGTCCGGATCCGGGACTGGGTCTCCTCGTCCAACCCGAGCGACAAGTCCTCCAGCTTCCTACCCGACTGCATCCCCATGAACGAAGCTGCCTTTGCTACGGTATCATCTATATTCACTCTGGGAGGGCTCTTAGGTGCACTCTGTGCTGGTCCCTTGTCATCTAGCCGCGGCCGCCTCCTCGCGATGCGCGCCACTGCGATCCTTTATCTGATTGGAGCCGCTATTGAGACAATTGCTGGAAGCGTCTTCGTCCTGGCGTTGGGGCGCATGATCTCTGGAGTAGGCGCCGGAGCGTCGACTGTCGTCGTTCCGCTCTTCATCAGTGAAATTGCCCCCCCGAAGGAGCGAGGTCTGTTCGGTGCCATGACCCAGATCTCGATCAACATTGGAATCCTTGCCGTCCAGACTCTCGGATACTTCCTGAGCTATGGTAGCGCCTGGCGATGGATCCTAGGCCTTGGCGTTTGCGTCGCGGCTGCTCAAGCAGTTGGTCTGCTTGCAGTGCCTGAGAGCCCCTCGTGGTTGGCTGCCCATGGTGACGTGACTAAGGCCAAGCGAACATTGCAGAGGATCCGGGGTAGTGGGTACGATATCAGTGAAGAAATTGAGACCTGGAACCCAGACGAACAGGGAAGCTCTGAGGAGGAGGGACTGCTTCAAGCTGACCCGATGGCGGACTCTAACGAACCGGTGCCAGTCGTCACCAAGAGCGCCAGCCACCTCGGATTCATCGAAGTGGTCAAGGATCCACTCTACCGACCGGCCATTGTCGCTGTAGTGGGAATTATGTTTGTCCAACAGCTATGCGGCATCAACTCTATCATCATGTACTCGGTATCCCTTCTTGCCGACCTCCTCCCGGTTTCTTCGGCTCTACTCACCATTCTCATTTCCGTTGTCAACCTCGTTACCACAGTCGCCTGCTCGCCCTTGCCAGACCGACTGGGACGCAAGACATGTCTACTCATGTCAATCATCGGGCAAGGCAGTAGCGCGCTGGCACTGGCTCTGTCGATTGTGTTTGGCCTGAAGATTCTCTCGGCCTTGGCGGTCCTTGCCTTTGTTGGGTTCTATGCTGTCGGCCTCGGCCCTGTCCCGTTTATTCTGGCGTCCGAGCTAGTTGGCCAAGAGGCGGTTGGTGCTACGCAAAGTTGGTGTCTTGGAGCCAACTACGTTGCCACCTTTTTGGTTGCCCAGTTCTTCCCTATCATCAACAAGGCGTTGAACAATCTCTTGGGAGGTCACGGGTGGGTGTATTTCATATTTGCGGGTCTGGCAGCTGGGTCTGCGGTGTTTGTGTCGCTCAATGTGCCCGAGACCAAAGGGAAGAAAGACGCGGATGAGGTTTGGGGCAGAACCCGACGGGCAGATTGATACGAATTGGACGGACGGCTGGCGTTGTGGGTACGGCTTATTATTAGAAACCAAGACAACTATCCTAGTTTATCGGAATGCCCTTTTGCTACGGATGGTCTGCTCTAGCTGCAAGATGCCCGCTTTCACGCCATCGATGATGTAGACTTGTTCTCCTCGAGCCTTTCCGTACACGGCGATAGCTGTTGTGCGGATGGCATCCTCCAAGCCAGCCATCCCTCCACAGCCCAATACTACACGAGACACGTTACCCGAGGCAAAGATCTTGCTTGTGGCGCGTTCGAGTTTCGCCTTGATCTCTTCGGGGGGAAGTGAGTGAAAGTCACCTGCGAGTAATCCTGTGGAAAAGACACCAGCGAACTTGCTATTGTCGGTGGTACTGCTCTGACCGAGAAAATCCTTTACGCCATCTGCGAGGTGGTCTTCCCAGAATTTTCCAGTGGTCACAATGGCCCACTTCTCGCCGTCGAGGGGAGCAGGTGTTAGTGACATAGCCGTCGTGATGCTGGCTTCAAAGATGCCGGTGACGGCAAGGTGCTGGTACTTGCTGAGCTTGGAGACGAGGGGGTGGACACTGAAGCAAGCCACGAGGACGGCGTCGTATTTGTCCGACTCTAGGTCTCTGGCAAGATCAACATCGTCGAGCACAGCCTTTGCGCTGTCGTCGATGTCTTGCTGGCCGTCGATGCTCCCAGGCACAGACGGAGGGGCCGTGTAGGTGGATATTTCGACCGACTTGATGCCATTAGCCTGTAGGAAAGAAAGCACGCGGCAGTAAGCTTGACTCATACATCGGACAGAGACAACTTGCGAATGGCGGCTGCCATGCCGTCGGTCATGGAAGTGGACGAGTTGGGGTTGAGAAGGAGGATGCGGAGACTCCGCTGTTGGTACTGAGTTTCGGCCATGTTGAGGGGAATAATTGTAGAGAGGCTGTATTCGTAGATGAGAAGTGTGAAAAGTGAAAAAAGAAAAAATATCGTTGTCTCAGTATGACTCCAACATGAATGTATTCCCTCAAATGCCAAACTCGACGCCCTCCCCGGCTAGTTTGAGCGGGGCCGACAATTGACATCCCAATGACGGGGTTGGCGCTGAATTGAGGAAGTCATCGCGGGGCGCCACGTGATCCGCCTCAGCCACCTCTGACGACGGCCGGCCACGCCAACCCCACCACTGACGAACACCTCAACCTCGCCGAGCTCCTCGACGACCGCAACACCTCGCTTTCCCGCCAACCTCGCCACACTCAGTTCTAGGTCTGGGCCTTGCACCGTCGCAATCATGGCCAACCCTCCCCCCATTGGTAAGCTTCAAAGCTTCCCCCGGGCTCCGTAGCCCGACCGCCTGCCCCTGACGCTGACCGTCGCCTCGCTACAGTCCTCGACGGCGGCACCGGCTTCCTCAAGGTCGGATATGCCGCGCAGAACTTCCCCGAGCACCAGTACCCGTCCATTGTCGGCCGACCTATCCTGCGATCCGAGGAGCAGACGGACAGTGATATCGTCATCAAGGATATCATGTGCGGTGACGAGGCCGCCGCCGCCCGCAACATGCTTCAAATCAGCTACCCCATGGAGAACGGAATCGTCAAGAACTGGGACGACATGGAGCACCTCTGGGACTACACCTTCTTCGAGAAGCTCAAGGTGAACCCGCAGGGCCAGAAGATTCTGTTGACGGAGCCGCCGATGAACCCGCTCCGCAACAGGGAGAAGATGTGCGAGGTCATGTTCGACCGATACGAATTCGGCGGTGTCTACGTTGCGATCCAGGCCGTCCTGGCCTTGTATGCGCAGGGTAAGTTGTGCCGGAAGCTTCACGGTGCATGGGGGTGACGTGGGCTAATATGATAATGCGTGCAGGTCTCAGCTCCGGTGTCGTGGTCGACTCCGGTGACGGTGTCACCCACATTGTGCCCGTCTACGAATCTGTGGTTCTCAACCACCTTACAAAGCGATTAGACGTGGCTGGTCGCGACGTGACGCGCAACCTGATCAAGCTGCTGCTCCGCCGTGGTTACGCCCTGAACCGAACCGCCGATTTCGAGACGGTCCGTCAGATCAAGGAGAAGCTCTGCTACGTATCGTACGACCTGGAGCTGGACAAGCGCCTGAGCGAGGACACAACTGTACTGGTGGAAGACTACACGCTGCCGGACGGACGTGTGATTCGGGTGGGCAGCGAGCGGTTCGAGGCGCCCGAGTGCCTGTTCCAGCCACACCTGGTGGACAGCGAGTCGCCAGGTCTGGGCGAGTTCCTGTTCAACACGATCCAGGCGGCCGACGTGGACATTCGATCGTCACTGTTCAAGGCGATTGTGCTCTCGGGAGGCAGCAGCATGTATCCTGGCCTCCCGTCGCGACTGGAGAAGGAGCTGAAGCAGCTGTGGCTGACGCGGGCGCTGCAGGGCGACCCGGAGCGGCTGAGCAAGTTCAAGGTGCGGATAGAGGACCCGCCGCGGCGACGGCACATGGTGTTCCTGGGCGGAGCGGTGCTGGCCAACATCATGGCGGACAAGGAGAGCATGTGGGTCACCAAAGCCGAGTGGGAGGAGCAGGGCCCGCGCGTGCTGGAGAAGCTGGGCCCACGATAGACGAAGGATACAGTAGAGGTATGTAGAGGAGAGGAGAGGGATTTGGGGTTCGAGCTTAGGATCGAGTAGCCAGCAAGAAAAAAGAGGTCACGATTGTAGGTGTGTTATAGATGTCATGATGGTGTTGTGATTGCCAAGATGAGCAGTAAGGGGTGATGCTGGGCCGCTGAGCTTTTGGTGGGTAATGATTTTATTTATTTATGAAAAGTTGAGGGCTTCTTTCGACCGGAAAGAGAAAGCCAACTTGGGACATCTACGACATGTTTCCTTTTGGTCATTGTCTGCAGCATCGGGCGCTGAATTCATGCCCCTCCACGTCTGTGGACGTAGGTGAAGCCTACTAAGCTTAGTCATCAGAAGAAGGCGGTATCATGGGCTGGGTGTGAGACAGGCGCGCGAAAGAGACAGTGAAATCTTGCCTCCAGCGACCGCGACAGACGAGTTTCACCAAAACATCAACCAATTCGCCAATTCGCTCTGTACGTGTATTTCTGCAATACAAGATCCCCCCTTAACCCGCTCGCTCTCTTGGACGCCTGAGTCCCTTCTCTTCATTGCCATCGACACAACGGGAAGAAACAACACGCGAACAACAAGGACAACCGACATCGCTCGCATCACCGGCGTCAACATCCGTCACAAACGCTCGCGCATTAACAGCATATCACGTTAGCGGCAGCCTCACGCTCCACATTCTCCTCCTGCCGTTCTCCGCACTCTAGATTAGAGGCCCCATCATACGCCGCATCCGTCTTGCCTCGCCCAGCCTTCTCAACCTTGGCCTCTCTGTTGCCTCTCTGTCTCGCCACAGCCGCCGCACGCAGGGAGAGCCGGAAACGAAAGGGGGGCAGACATTACCGATTACTGGACTAGCCTGGGCGGATCGACCTAGTCGCAGCGCAGACCCGGCAAGCGACATTGCGTTTATTGGGGTCCCTTTTCGGGGGGCTTGGTTGCTTGGTTGTCCCTAGGACGAGCAGCGCATAGAGTGCCCGCCTTTGCCAACGGTTATCTCGTTAATTACGTACAGGGCCTGTTGAACTCGGAGACGGGACAAAGACATTGAAACGGACAGAAGGCATACCGCCCGGTCAACTCGCTCCAGCCGGACCGACCGACGACGTCCTTCACCTGCGGCTCGGCTTGTCGGGCCTCACGAAACTCTCGCCGGTGACGGACGTTACCGAGACAGGACTGAACTGCTCAAGTTGGTGTGCAGTGCAGTGCAGCAGCTTCAGAGCTTCCCGTTGGCGCTGCATTGGCGCGTGCGGGGGAGCACGAGAGACAACGGATTGATTTTATCCACCTGGACTGCCATTCGATCGTCTCTTTGATTCTCCCACCCCCATCCCATCCCCATTCTCCCTATCCATCCATCCACCCAGTCCACCCGTCCTAGCAGTGTGTCCACTGCCCACCCCGTCAGCCCGGACCTGCTTCTTACAGGACACTACACGACGGAACCCGGCTCGCGTCCTGGGGGTGATCAACGCTCTCAATATTGTGAGTTGTCCGCGGGGACGACGCCCGCCTCATTAGTTATGAGCTTGACAAATCCGCCCTCGGCCTCGGGGGCGTCGGCGCCTGGGTCAGTGAGGAGCGGCGGTGGCGGAGGAGGCGTTAGGGGACTGAAGCGCAGTGTGCAGGCTGCTTTCGACGGTATGTTTTGTGTGGTTCTTGTCTGTTTGTGCAATGCCTGCTGTTCGATGATGCTTCTGACGTGCATCGATTCCCTCCATCCTCCATCCATCCTCCTACCTATCCTGCCGAGCTGTACCCTGTCCGGCCTGTCCGTACTCCGTCCCCGGAACGCGGACAGATGCACAGCAGATACGCTCCCTGCCCGCCAGACGCTTCTTTTTAGTTGCACCCCGGAGCCCGTCCTCGCCCTTGCTCCAACCATTCATCCCCCATTACATTACGCCGTTGCCTGCATTGCCTGTTGCCCGCAGCGTGTCTCACGATTTCCCGGCTCTGCTCTGCTTGGCTTCGCTGGCCGACTACGCACTACCTGGGGCTGGCTGAACCGCTGTACTGGATCTGGCCTGGCCCTGTCTTTTTGGCTGTGCTTTTCCTACCTGAGGTGTCTAGTCTGCTAGTGGCGTGGTCAGCGGCCGGTCGTCGGTCGGTGCTTCCGCTCCTCCTCCGCGAATTCCAGATCTTACCTGACTCGATCTCCGGTTGACATTCCCTGCTCATGAGTTCGCCTTGATCGTCCTCATCATCGCCATCACCGCCTTCAAAAGACTCTCACATTCTTCCCTTTGCACCTCCTTCTCCCACCTTTTCTTCTTTCTTTTCTCGCCTTGACGCCTTAAATCTGGCCTCCCCCGTCCGGTCTCCGTCCCGTTCTCTCTCTCTCTCTCTCTCTCTCTCTCTTCACCTCCGAGGGTATCAAACCGTGCCCATGCCAAGCGGCAAATGAGGCCAAGTCTGTAACCATCGCGAGAGTGAGATAGAGAGACCTCGGGCCAAGAGAACACCCCCTCGGTCATGCCTTTACGCCCTCGTCATGGCGTCGCCTTCCCAGCCCACGCTTACCAACAACGTCATATAGACTCTCATGACCGCACGCCTGGCTACCAGCCCAAAGTTCGCATCACCGACCGCTACCGTATCGTCGGCTTCATTAGCTCTGGTACCTATGGACGGGTCTACAAGGCTGTCGGCCGCGGCGGTAAGCCCCCCGGGGAGTTCGCCATCAAAAAGTTCAAACCCGACAAGGAGGGCGAGCAGATCAGCTACACTGGCATATCTCAGAGTGCTATCCGCGAAATGAGCCTGTGCAGCGAGTTGAGCCACGGAAACGTTATCCGCCTCTGTGAGATTATGCTCGAGGACAAGTGTATCTACATGATCTTTGAGTATGCTGAGCATGACTTGCTGCAAATCATTCACCATCACACTCAGCAGCCCCGCCATCCCATCCCTCCAGCTACCGTCAAGAGCATAATGTTTCAGCTCCTCAACGGCTGCCAGTACCTCCACACCAACTGGATTCTGCACCGTGATCTCAAACCGGCCAACATCATGGTTACATCATCCGGCGAGGTTAAAATCGGCGACCTCGGCCTAGCACGGCGATTCGACAAACCCCTGCACTCCCTCTTCAGCGGCGATAAAGTGGTCGTTACTATATGGTACCGGGCTCCGGAACTCATCCTCGGATCATACCACTACACGCCGGCCATTGACATGTGGGCCATCGGATGTATCTTTGCCGAGCTACTGTCCTTGCGACCCATATTCAAGGGTGAGGAAGCCAAGATGGACAGCAAGAAAACAGTGCCCTTCCAGCGGAACCAGATGCAGAAGATTGTGGAGATCATGGGCGTACCTACCAAGGATCGATGGCCTCTGCTGCCTACCATGCCCGAATACAGCCAGCTTAATACTCTCGCCAACTCGATGGGCTCGGGCCACCATCACCACAATCATCACAATCACCACGGGCATTACGGCGGCCGCGGCCAGCACCCGCCAAGCAGCTCCAACCTCGAGAAGTGGTACTACAGCACCATTTCCCACTCGCCCGGCTCCAACGGTGCCGCTCCCCTCGCGTCTCTCGGTGCTGAGGGATACAAGCTCCTTGCTGGCCTGCTCGAATACGACCCTTCCAAGCGCCTAACTGCTGCCGCGGCGCTTCAGTCGCCATTTTTCAGCACCGGCGATCGGGTCAGCGCGAATTGCTTCGAGGGGATTAAGAACGAGTATCCGCATCGCCGCGTGAGCCAAGACGACAACGATATTCGCACGAGTAGCCTGCCAGGAACGAAGCGGAGTGGCCTGCCGGATGACTCTCTCCGACCATCGAAGCGGGTGAAAGATTAAGGGCTAGGAGGAGGGAAGCTGTGGGATGAATTATGTGCTGGATCACGATTGGAACTGGATGGGCAGGAGAAATGCATTGCGCGGCGTTACGGGACAGAATGTCATGATTTCAGACAGACGGCAATTCAGGGAAACGCATACAACAGAGATGGGTTGACCTAGGCGTTGACAAGTGGCGTGTATGCATGTATAATCAAGAGGAAGACGGAGTATATAGACAAGGTGTATGTGTCCGTGTCACCAGAGTTTGGGGAGCTTAACAAGGCATGCCTTGACAATCACAGCACAAACAAGCTGATGGTGATGCGGAGCACTGGATAGTTTTATGACCACCCAGAGGAAGCGAGGCCTCGGGGTTATTTGTTCATTGAGAAGCTCTGTGAATGAGTAGCCTCTGGCGTTGTTGAATTAGTGGATCAGATCAAGCTCGCGAGTATATATCTGGTCCACGTCGAGACTTCCAGCCCGACCAACACGACAAGCAATTCAAAGGCTGAATCTGACAAACAAACACACAGACTGACTCCTGCCCGGATTCCACGCAACAATCACCCTTTTATTCACCACCTTAACTCAGGCTCTCCCAATCGACCCGCCCTCATTCAGGACACAATGTGTTGGGAGATGCGCCGTAGCATAACGTGCAACCAGTGCCTTAAGGTCCTGGAAGTCAAGAACCGGATCCAAAAGTGCGAGTTCGCGCTAAGTGACAATGTCCAGTGTGCGCATCCGATTGTCTCACCGGAAATCGAGTATGTGCGGCCGCAGGATTGCTGGCTGTGCGTTGACGCGGCGCGAAGGGCGAAGAAGGCGGGAAAGTAACGTGAGTTACGATTTCAGGCACTGAAAGATGGAGTCAGCGTATAGTCTGACGACAGGAAGCCTGACTGTAATCAGTTACGGGCGGTTGTTAATGGAGGAAGGGAGGTCTGGGTGATTCGTTATTATACAGCATAGGTGTGAATTAAACCAAGTTCCTCTAACTATATATGCGGCCCTCGGGATTCCAGTTTTCCAGGTTCCCGTCCTCACACAAAGGCATAAGAAGACACAACAAGTATCTAGAAGAAAGCCTTTCGTAAGTTCTTGCGTGGCTACCTAAAACACCCCGCGGCGATGTGCTACATCATCAATCTAACGCGCAAGTGCAAAGAGTGCTGCAACGTGATCGAGTTCACCCACCGCATCATGCCCTGTGACGCCGCGAGGGAAAGGAAGCGGTACTGCGATACGCTGACTACTCGAACCGCGGACGCTTTCGTAGATAAGAAGTTTTGTAAAGCGTGTCCGAAGCCGGAGGTTAGCGAGGAGGTGAATGGCGAGGCAGGTTGCACGGAAAGCTAGGGGGATGAACTGTTGAGGTGAAGCGATTGTAGGGTTTATGGGTGTTGTGAATACGCGGTCTGTGCAGATTACTTAGTTATTAATAGTAGTAGCATAAATTGCGCATAGTTGTGCGGTAGCATCACAAGTGTAGATAATCTCCATAATTGACTGGCAGCGTTCCATTCTGGAGGAGACTCGCTACAAGTTACTATTGCAGGGACATTGTTAAGCAGACAATAAGTTTTAGCGCCCTTCATAAACATGTGTTCGTGCTCAGTTCCAACTCAGTCTTAAATCACGTTCTGGGTGATTGCTCGCAGGAACTGAACGTACGGTTGTTCCAAGTTCGTCTTACAAGCGCACATTCAATAAATGACCTCCGTGAGCAACGCAATAATCCGGTTCGTGATTCATTGCACAGCACGCGACAGCTCTGAATCGGATCTCGACTCGTGGATACAAATACGCCCGGATTCCCCCTCCCAGATCCAACAACTCCAATATAAACCCAACACAACCAAAAATACTAAAAGAGCAAGCCAGCAACCGCCTTACAAGCAACTCAGCATCACCACAACTCCTAGTATCCTCCCTGCTTTACCATTCCAATACACTCAAAATGTGCGAGTGGGTCGAAACCCTCCTGAAGTGCGAGAGCTGCAACAAGGTGCTCAGCGACGGGGGCAAGAGGCTGGAAGAGTGCTTGCCTGCCCGCACCAAGACCGGCCACTGCCCCAACGGGATCGAGTTTGGACAGCGGGAGAAGAAGATTAGCAAGGCGGGTTGCGAGACCTGCTCTAAACCGCCCAAGAAGAAGAGCGAAGGCAAGAAGTAGGCGGATAAGAGGGCGATGCTGTGCGGAGGAGCAGGGATGGCGAGTGTAAAATAACCTCGAATCGCTTCGCATAGCGCAAATATACTAGTGAGTATATGGAGGCGTGGGAACTGGTTTCTCAACAGTCGACTTCGGAGTAGTGAGGTGATGTCTAAATGTCGCCGTGAACAATACCCGGAAGCCAGGCCAAAGTGGAAGGATGTAGTAGACCAATCTTTTCTGGCTAGAAAATCGGAAGTTGTAGTGTTGTGTGATGCATTGCTGAGTGGTGACTATGTGTTATGCCTAGTTTCGTCCTAGCTCTCGTCAACATCATCACATAGATCAAAGCAACGTAATAGATATCTAGATACCGTATATTACACAGTTAGATGATATGCTCTAGTACCATAAGCCTAACTACTCAGATATGGCAAGGATTCACAGTAACTGAGTTCACATTGATCCTATACCTTGAGCCTATCTTTGCAATTCATCTCAGTCCCACCCTCTACCCTTGATGTCTGAGAATAAAAGCTTATCCTTAACTACAACACATATGATGACCGTATTTAGTCAATGCGACAAGTCAGGCCGTCCTTCTTCTTCTTTCTTAACATATCGCAACTGTGGTGCCAACTACATTCTGAGCCGATGACAGGTGTTCTCTCCTACGTTGCTTGGGTCGATACGATGGGCTTGAATGATATCGCAACATGGTTTATCCTTTTGACACCGTCGCATGACTCTGAGACACTCTAAGTATCTGCGTACCTGTTGGTCCCAGTCTTCGTCACTGTTCTCACAGATTGGCAGCTCGTCAAAGTCAAGTTGTTCAGTTAACGTCACTCTCCTAGGACGTCGTATCAGCCTGCGATGACCGGATCCAAGTGATTCCTTGCATACAGAACCTCAGTGAACACCCTCGAACCTATGAATCAAGACGCCCTACCATATATATACGCTCCTGATCCCCGCATCTCCAGCCAGAAGTCATAATCCTAACTAGTCACAGTACCAATTAGCCACTTCCTCCTACCTTGTGATTGCAAAATACCCAGCATCCTTACCAGAAGAAGAACAAGCCTCCGTCCAACTCGTAATTCCGCAGCACACGGCCACGTACGTACCCGCTGACAGGCCAGCAACCCAAGCGAAAAACACCATGTGCACCAGATGGGTCATGCTTACGACGTGCCTCTATTGCGACAAGCCTATCGCCTCTAAGGTATGGCTCGATACATGTGTGAAGAAGCGCGACACGGATGGGCAATGCGATCCCCTCCATTCGGAAGTCGGGACACACAAGGACGGGATTTGCGATGAGTGCAAGGAGAAGCACCCGCCGAAGCAGACGAAGAAGAAGTGATGAAGGGTGTGTATCAGTGATAAGCCCATAGGATGGGTCACGGAGAATGCGCGATGGGAATTGAGTGAGTGCCGTTATGCTCTGTAGCAGAAGTGATTAGTAGCTGTTCAGCTGTGATTCAGATCAACTCCAACTATTTATATACGCAAGCCTCCCACATCCCCACCATCCTCGCCCAACTCAACATCCAAAACGATATAAACACCATATAAACAAAGCAGTCAAACACATTCTTCACACCTTAGACCAAAGCATGTGCAACAGGGGCGCGATCTGGAGCGAATGTAACACCTGCGGCGTCATAAACTTCGTCGAGTACCGCTACGATCAGTGTCCAGAGTCTCTTCGGAGGGGTAGGTGGTGCCAAGCCATAGGGGGCTATTGCGAAGTCTTTCCGTTGGACGAGGAAAGTTGTGCGGACTGTTATATCGCAGCGCTAGAGGAGGCGGAGGCACTGAAGGACGCAGAGGACGACACGGCAGAGGCAGAGAACTAGCCCACACTCAATCAAATATGTGCCTCATGGGACATATCTGGAACGAATGTCGCGGTTGCGCCGCCAACTACTGCGTTGACTACAAGGTCGGCTGTGTTATGATCCAACAGATGGACGGGTTCTATTGTCCCGCGTGTTACATGGCGTGGCTGTTGGACGAGCAGGAGGAGGCTCAGTGCTCGCACGGAGGATGTTAATTGGAGTCATCGCGGCCATAGATCATGTTGTATTGATATCCCGGACCCCATCCAGCTCGATCCCATGTAGGCAATATGTCGACAGTCGTGAAGAAACAAAAATGGAGGCATATTCATTAAGACGAGACTAAGTAGCCACACAAGGAAAAAAGGCACCAAATTGCACGCCTCCACACGCTGTCTGCCTGCTCACATGTTCGCGCTCTCGCTCCGTCTTCTTTCTGCATCTCCTCCATCCATTTCTAACAGGGGCCATGTCCTATTCCATCTGCCCCTCGTCCAAACCAGCAAACATAAAACAGGGTATTTCAACAAATTCAGGAGCAGCGACAGCGATAGAAAGAAGCAGCATCGGCGGGAGAAGATGGAGAATTATGGCGTAAGGCGTGGCATGGCAGGGATAGAGAAAAGTATAGGTGGTGGATGATGAGGACTCTTTCCGTCGGAGGGAGGTGGGTTGTAGATTGAAGCCAGTGATGCAAAATCCTATCCTTCTGTTTGGGCCCTATTCCACCTTCATGTGCAACTGCCATGAAAACGTGTGTAAGTACCACCGACGGATTCTAGGTTAGGCTTGCGCCACGGTCGTTTCGGCGTGCTGAGACTGGCTGGCGCTTCGGGAGAGGGAGGATGGGTCGGTGTCGGGGAGCGAGAGGCGAAGAAGAGCACAAGTCGGAGGGGTATCCAGGTCCAACCAAGTTGGTGGTGCCTTGCTATGTGCTAGAAGGAGTTATGGTGTCGCTGGGTGATAAAGGTCGAGAGGATTCGGCGTCGTGAGTCGGAGAGGGATGGTGCCGAGCTCAAATATCTTGGCCGAGGCGGCGGGAGAAGAAGACTGCCGGCTTCCTACTTCTTGGACGGCGCAGGAGGAGCCTTGACGTTGTTTGACAACCACGCCAGACCCTCGAGAAGACCCTCACCGGTGGTGGCGCAGCTGGGTACGACGTACCAGACCTTGTCCTTGAGCTTGGAGAGCTGGAGAGCCTCGGTGACTTCTTGGGGGTTCATGGCTGCGAGGGAGGAAGAATGGCGAGTTAGCAAGGCCTACAGTGGGTATGACAGGCAGGGAAAAGGGGAAAGTGACATACCCTCCTTGATATCCTGCTTGTTGGCGAAAACGAGCAGGAGACTGTCTTTCATTTCGCGATCGTTGATAATGCGGTGCAGTTCTAGCCTGGCCTCTTCCATACGGTTTCGATCGCACGAGTCAATGACGAAGATCAAACCCTGGGTGCCTATGGGGGAGTCAGTACGTGGTTTCTTTGGGATGGAAATTACCCCTTATCGTCCAAGATAAGTTGGGTTGTTGAGTTGGACGTACCGCTAAAGTAATGCCTCCAGAGAGGACGGATCTTGTCCTGGCCACCGACATCCCAGACGTTAAACTTGACGTTCTTGTAGGTAACAGTCTCGACGTTGAAGCCGACGGTGGGGATGGTGGTGACGTCTTGGCCGAGCTTGAGCTTGTAGAGGATTGTGGTCTTGCCGGCGGCGTCGAGGCCGAGCATGAGCAGGCGCATTTCCTTTGATCCGAAGATCTTGCCCATCATTTTGGAGAGTTGGCCGCCCATGGTCGCGGTTTAGCTGTGTCGTCGGGGTCGAGTTAGGTCGAGGACGGAGGACGGAGGGAACGATGCGCGCGCGGGTGGCGGGGGGGAGACGAGAACAGCGGAACAGTCGCGGGGACGGCAGACGACGATGGTGAGAGAGGTCGAGGCAAGGATGATGGCGGTCGGGAGGAGAGGTTTTTTTTCTCGCTTGTCTCTGGGCCGGGGAGTCTGTGTGTTTGTGCGGTTGACGGTTGTGTGGTGTGATGGGTCGACGAGCGGTGTTTCGTTTCAAGTTGTCTGGCGAAAGAAAGACACGACGAGTCAGCGAGGTCGGCACACAGGATACAGACAGGCACAGGTGACGGTCAATTGAAGCACCAAGAGTGCAAGAATGTCTCTGAAGGATGTCTCCCTCTGGCTGTCTGGCGTATCGGGGACTTGAAACTCACCGGTGTGTGGTATTGGGCGAGATGGGGAATGGAGATGGGGGAATGGATGGATGAATGACGCGCCGGCTGCAATTACACGAAGCGGATACTCGGTGCAGGTCGTCTGGACTGGCGTCGATTTGGGATGTCGGTCGACGCGGAAATTAGGTGGTAGAACACAAACAACTAGCGGTGATGCTGGCGGTTGTGGTCGTGGTTGTGGTTTAGCTACTAGTAGGAATAGGAAGGGTACCAAGTACAGCGTCGGTAGGCTGAGCTGAGTGACGGTTGTGTTGCCTGAGGTGGTGATGATGGCCGGTGATGATGGCCTTGTGCTGCGTTGCTCCTGCCCTGGCCGTTGTTGTTGCCCTTGCCCGTTGCCCCCGTCAGGGGAAAAAGGGAAAGATTGAGTGAAGAGGGTCCGCCCACGTCGCTTGCTGCCCGCCCGCCCCTGGGTCGGGGCCCTGGCCCAGTCCGCTTTAGGGTTGGCTCCAGCACGGGGCAACGGCCGGCTACGCTACCGCAGCACAGTGGTCCAGTGGAGGCCCATCCGTCATTTTTAGGTGCTTGGGTGCCTGGGCCAAAAGACCAATCCTCCTCTGCAGGGGAAATGATTGAGGCCCTCGCTGAAGGCCCTCTCAAGGGGTTCGCTCTGGGGCCCACTATAGCCTCCCTGTCCTTCGTAGGGCCACCCACCGTCGGCTCGCTACTTGGTCTCCTAGCGCATTCCGGCCCAACCACAAGTATTACAGTCACCTGCCCGAGGTCATACTATGTACTATGTACGGATACACACCGTCACCGTTGCAAGTGCAGCCGCTAAGGCACTTATCAATAAGCAATATCCTCCGTGCAAAGTGCGCCCACGATCAGAATCAGATGTAATCCCCGGGTACCGGGTTGATGAGTCTAATAGTAGATTAAAACGGTTACGCTCGGGTCGACAAACTCACAGGTGCACGGTTGCCCACGCCCGCTGTCCCGTCCCATGCCCCTGGCCAACTCCTGTCAACTCGAATACTCCATAGGTTGTTTGCTCTCGTCTCCCCTCGCAGAGCCTCACATGTGTCCTTCACAAGCAATCTATGGTAGCCCCTATTATACTCAAGGCCACAAGTGCCCATCGGCTTCCCCAGGTCATACCCGACAACTCCCCGTCTTCAATTCTGTGCCTACTCTCACACTGCCGGGTCTGGGTCTTCCGTTGGTAGCCAACCTTGGCTGGGTATCAATATTCAGCACCAAAGAAACTCCTACCCACCTGGAGGTAGGGTATCTGGCTAGGATTCTCTATGGCAAACGAACGCAACTCTTCAATCCTGGCCCCCTTCCCTGTGTAATTAAAAGTCTCATCATTTCGTATCGTCGTGGCTTTTGCTTAATGGACAACAGCCGCCCCCAGTCCAGCCTTTGCCTACAAACAAGTACACACTGCATCTAGCTGAGGTCCATCAACTCGCAACCTGCAGTGTATGCACCGTCAAGCCCTGTACTCAATGACGAACCTCCGCTCCACTTGCTGTAGTGTCGACGAGTCATTCTCCCCCTCAAACTTGAGATCCACCTTGCCGTTCTCAGCCATGTTGTGCACCTCGGCCTTGTAAAACGTCGTCGTGTTGGGATACAGGGCCAGCACCACCTTGCCATGTTCCCAATCCTTCAGCGTGCTTGCCAGGGCCTCCGATGTGATGGGAATCATGCTGCTCGCGCTCGATCGGTACTCCTTCTGCTTACTCTGGTCGTCCGGCTCGATGTCAAGCACCTTGTACCGTCGGCTCTTACCCTCGCCCAGCACTTGCGCCACTTCGCCTAGTATCCAATCTGAAATCTGGTCTCCGTTGAGCGCCCGCGGCTTGAACGCAACCGCGTCACCCTTCGAGAAGAGCACCTTGGATCTGTTGTTGTTGGCCCCAACGGCGGACCCAGCTCCGCTTCCCGATGACCCTTGGGGCTCGACACTGTCGGCTTTGGGTGGCATGCTGTCTCTATCTCTGTTGCTTGAACGGTCACCATACTTCCGCGCTGAACCTCCTCCGATCGGGCTAGGTACCGGTGAATCCCCAGCCCCGTCAAAGTCATACAGTGACGAGGCCGTAGGCGCGCTCTCCCTAGTAGCTTGTCTCTTGCCTGGCCCCGCCGCCTGGGCCTCTGACTGCTCCTTGGCAACCACGACTGCGCGCAAAACCTTGAGCTGGTCCGACAGAGACTTGAGGGCCGCCGTGTTCGCATCAGAGTGCTTAACCCCTGCGCGGCACAGCTGTTCCATTTGCTGAAGAGAATCTCCGGGGATCTTCTCCAAGTCCATCACGCCAACTTGCTTGTCCATGTTGACAAGCTCTGTTAGGCTGTCGTTCTCGGCGTTGATACCGCTAACAATCTCCGAGACTTGGCCCTTGCAGAGCTCCCAGATCTGGACTTCCTCACCGTGGGAGTTTCCATTGTTTCGGTTGGACCCCCGTCCACTTCGATTTCGTTGTGACATTTCGCGACCTGGGTGCTCTGG
This sequence comes from Neonectria neomacrospora, assembly GCA_013756995.1. Taxonomy (NCBI): domain Eukaryota; kingdom Fungi; phylum Ascomycota; class Sordariomycetes; order Hypocreales; family Nectriaceae; genus Neonectria; species Neonectria neomacrospora. The sequence goes on along the minus strand of JABSTB010000676.1, from coordinate 10,973 downwards.
CTTGGCCGAGTCCTGCCTTGGTGTCCTCTGTTTTGGCGGTTCGCTCCTCGGTGACCTCTTGGGTGTTGAAACCTCCGAGGCTGCGACGTGTCCCTTCGTGCCGCGGCTCTTCGATCTCGGCCTACTCGATTGGTTTGGGGTCGAGTCTCGACTAGAGGTGTCGTACCGCTTGGTCCCTGGTCGCTTGGATTCCGGGGTGTTGGACTGGTAACGCCGGATCTCCTGAATCGTCGACTCCCTGGAAGGAGTGTCGCGTCTTCGCGGGAGCAAGGGCTGCTGGTAGTACGGCCCCAGGTCCTCCTGGAGGCTCTTGAGTTCGTCCCGCGAGGGCTTCTTCCCGTTAGCCATTCCGCCCCGATACCATCCGCCTAAAACCGATTGCGCAAATAAGAATCAATCCAGGAAGAAGGAAATAAAACAGACGACAAAAAAGCCCTGCGCAAACGCACGCGTAAAAATGGACGGAAGTGTACAAACTAACCTTTGGCAGAAGGCAAAGGCGCTAGGGCGCCGAGGCCGGATGGCAAGGGGAGGGAGGGGAAGCGGATCGGGAGAAGTAGTGGAAGGCGCGTGTCTAGCAGGTGACGATAAACAAGCTAGAGGGGGGAAAGAGGGAGAAGAATATTATTGCAGGAGGCCTCAACCCTTTTATGCTCTGCGACGGAAGGTTTGGCGGTGGGTATCATGTCGTGACTCTACGACCTTGAGAGCAAGGGTAAGGACGGACGATGCAAGTGACGATAGCGATGACGGGTGGATTGGGGTGGCAGAATCCAGGCGGTGAAGGTGCATAGCGTTGCCGTATTGGGAAAGCACCTCTCAAGCCGTTGTGCCCCGCCGTTGAAGTGCGAATTGAATGTGAGCACTGTCCGTGCACTGTATGAAGGTCATCCACCATGGGGTTTGAAGTAATTACTACTTACCTATCGTCATGAGATGGCGCTGCGTTCTGATTGTCACAAATGAGTATACTCACGTGCCCCCTTATTTGGCTGGAGAAAGGGTAAACATTTTCTCCCTACGTAGCCCTGTGTCTGTATCTTGTGATGGCACTCATCGGCCTCATTAACGGCTTGTCCCCACACTCTGCTTGTGTTCAAGGTGACGTATAAATTTCAAGCTCTTGATTCGCTCAGGAAACTTAACCAAACAACAATTCCAAGGCTCTCTTCGAAATATCTATAGCAGCCTCGTGTTCTAAGTATTCGTTATCATAAATAAAACGACGCTGGTAGCTTGTGGTTGCGTTCCACAGCCCCGCGTCAAATGACCTGATGTCAGCAGTGGATAATCACTAAAGACTTCCTCAGGACGCAGACATTGAGTGATGAAACAACCTCCAGCAACTTCGCCTCGTTGATTTTCGGTGGTCGATCATCGGAAAATACTCGTTTCGGGCCCTCGGAACTAGAAACACAACTCTGTTCAGCCATTGAGGCCCGTCCGCCCGAGAATCGAGGCATTCCCCTGGATCTAGGCGTTCGCATCAAGGCAAAGCATTGGCGATGGCCTCCCACGCCCCCAAGACCATCGCCATCATCGGCTCCGCGATCGCCGGGCCGACCCTCGCCCTCCAGATCCTCTCGCACCCCGTCCTCCGGTCCGCCTTCCGCCCCGTGCTCTTCGACCAGGCCGCCGCCCCGGGCCTGGAGGGCCACAACGAGCGCAACCGCGCCGGCGCGTCGGTCGGCGTCTTCGCCAACGGGCTCTACCCGCTGTACCGCCTTGGCCTCGAGGACGCCGTCCGCAAGCGCGGCTACGAGTGTGGCAGGGTCAGCACCTGGAGTTGCGACTATGCCGGCGGCCACGAGAGGCTCAACTCGCAGGCCGATGCCATGTGGAGCCACGACATCCAGACCGGCGTCATGTACTTTGAGCGCCGCGCCCTGCAGTCGCTCCTCGTCGAGAAAGTCAAGGCCCTAGGCGGTCAGGTCCTCTGGGCCAAGAAGACAGCGGGCTTCCAAGCCCTCACCAACGGCCAGACCAGGGTCTCGTTTGCCGACGGGGAGGACATGGCGGTTGACCTGCTCGTCGGCGCAGACGGCGGATTCTCAGCGGTCCGCAGATTCCTCCTGGACCAGCGAAACAGCGCCACTGCCGCCGACCGGTGGTTGCCCGACTTCATGGGCTTGACGGGCTTCTACGGCGTTTCGGGCGCCGGCATAAGTGCGGAGGCCGCGCCGGCTCCGTTCAGCGACTCGCACTGCATCTGGCTGGACCGAGGCTTCCTGGCTTCCGGGCCCTGTCCCGACGGCAAGACGCGGTGGGATCTGGTCCTCCCAGAGAAAGAGCCGCCATCGTCGAGCTCCCCTCTCAGGTCGATCCCTGAGTCGCCCACGGGTGCTGAGCGCTGGCAGTCCGCCATCATCCCAAGCCAGTACCCGTACAACTCAACCGTGGAGATCCTGCGCAAGCACAAGGACGTCTTCCACCCCTACAGCGGCACGCTGGGGACGCTTTTCGGCGCAGCAGATCGCATCATCCGCACGCCGCTGCGCCAGCGTGTGTGGAAGCAGGACGAGATCCAGTGTGGCAGCGCCGTGCTGATCGGCGACGCCGCCAGGCTCATGCTGCCGACCAGCGGACAGGGCACCGGGTTCGCCATCGAGGACGCAACGGTGCTCGCCCGGGAGCTGCTCCGGCACGCGACGTCCCCTAAAAGCACCAGCCTCCGGACCGCGTTGGAGGCATATGCGCGGGCCCGAGAGCCCCGGTCGAAGAAGATGGCTAGCATGGCGAAGTTCGCAGCATCTATGAGCACAAGCACGGGGTTGTTCTGGAGGGGCCTCCGGTACTACGGCTCAAAGTTGCAGCCGGACCGCCTGGAAACAAAGTAAGTGGCTTGAGCCATCATGCTGATTATGCGTGATACTAACTTTAGACCAGGAAGCCAAATAAGAAGGACCCGTGGCCGTTCAACGAACGCCTGGATGTTGACAACTCGGCAAAGTAAGTTGTAACTTGGCTCGAATAGGGGCATCCATCTTAACTCAGAAGTACGGCAACATATCGGAGTCACGGCGTTTTCAATCCCAGACGTATCGTATCTATAATGGTAGTCATACTTCCCGTTACCTTTCGTTCCCTCTTACAAGTGACAGAACCCGTCTACTCTCCTGTGCCCTTAGATTTTAGGTGATCACTATAAATGTCTCAGGCATCAGTAAGGCTTCGTTTAACGACTTTTACTTACACCAAGGCCGCGGCGTCAAGGCCTCCGCCGAAGTCACAAAACTTGTTTGAAATGTAATTATCATGATTAAAATATGTAGCTCTTTTCCATGGCATGTCATGAGAATCAGTCATTCATTTGCATCCCATGTTTCCGGTCCATGCCCCATTTTGTTACTTTCACTAGCTTTCAACTCACATGACTGTTCTACAGCTTCTCCTTCTCCGCCGACTCGTCAATCTCACAAAAGGCTTTGAACGTGATGAACTCATCGTCTTCACCGCCCTCGGACTCCAAGACGCACTCGGCTGTGGCCCCAACAAAGTAAACGTAGCCCTCCTTGATCTCGGCACTAGTGGGGCCAACGGAAATGCGGCCCTTACCAGAAGTGCAGATGATGATGCTAGGTCCGTCGAGGGATTCGAAGGTGGCCTTGGCGCCATCGCCGCGTAGCAGCGTACGTACGACGGCGAACTCGTCGATAGGGGGGTTATAGAGGATAACGGCAGAGCCGGAGCTGTAGGCATTACGGTTAAGGGTGGCGTAGGGATACTCGGCGGGTGACATTTTCTGTTCTTCGATGGGGGCATAGTTGTAGGTGAGCATGTCGACAAGGGTGGTGACGTCCTTGAATTTTGGCGTTAGGCCAGCCCGGACGACGTTGTCGGAGGAGGCCATGCACTCCATGATGTCGCCTGAGAGGTAGGCATGGATGTCGTCGGCCACGAGGAACATGGCCTCACCGGGCTCGAGGGTGACATAGTTAAGGAAGAAGAGGACGAAGAGGCCGATATCATTGCCAAATTCGCTGTGGAGCTTGGTGACGAGCCCAGCCAGAACCTCGCCAGATGTCGAGGCCACGCCGCCAGCGGCGAAGTCGGCACTCTCAGCAGTCGCCAGTTGCACGAGTTTGGCCGTTTCCTCAGCGATGGACTCTGGGGACGAGGACATGAGGGCAGCAAAAGCCTTCTTCAACGCCGCCTTCTTAGCGTCAGTGACTCCCTCGGTAGCGTCCTTGGCCGCCTCGGCGAACTCCTTGGCAATATCGTCACCCACGAGACTTCTCAAGGGTGGCAACTTGTCCAGGAAGTAGGCAATCTCAGCAGGAGGCCGGAAGCCACACAACCCCTCGAAGGGAGTGATGGCAATGGCCATCTCGGGCTTGTGGTTGTCATCGGGGTAGTCCTTGGGGTCGCTGGCGTGAAGCTTCTCAGCGAGGGCCTTGTTGGGATGCGCCTGGATGGAGAGGGCATTCCTGATGGAGAGGACCTTGAAGAGAAAGGGCAGCTTGTTGTCGTAGCGGGCGGCGATGGAGGAAGAGAGGAGGGCTTGGTTTTCGGAGAAGAGGTCGACAAGGGAGCGACCAGTTTTAACATCGCGAGAAGGGTTCGAGGGATGAGTGCCCATCCAGAGCTGTGAGGTTTAGTCAGCATATGAGGTCATCGACAATAGCTGTAGCCAGGAGGCAGAGCTTGCCTCGGCGTAGGGCTTCTCGGACTCGATGGTCAGGTCGTCGGAGGGCGTGGCAGCAGCGAAGCGGGCGGCGGCAGAGTCGAGACCCTTCTTGCCCCAGGCGTACGAGTTGACGCCGCAGTGGAGGCGTAGCAACGGGACCTGCATCTTGGTCGTATATGCGAGCGTGTGTGGTATAGACGAAGCAGTGTGGTTGTTGCGACTTGAGGCGGGGGTGGAATGCGAAATGCGAAATGCGACTTGCAACAGGGCGCTGTTGGAGCTTTCAATGTGGACGTGTGTAACTCGAGTGTGTTCGATCTAGAAGCTGCAGAAGGGGAGGGAAATCACGCCCGCTGGCAAGAACGAGAAGGAACAAGAATAAGAAGGCGACCGAGGTGAGGCCGCGGCGCAACGCAAAGCGGAGTTGATGGTGGGAGAGGAGAGAAATCCTTCGAGGTTGCGACACGGACACGAGACGGGCGAGGTGAAATGGAGGCGATGACGGAGTGCGCGGGTGGGGAGAGGGTTTGAAAGGAGGAAAGCGGCGCTGGCAGCAGATCAACTAGGCGGCGACAGGGATCTCAGTGGCAGGAACAGCGGGCTAGGCCTGGGGCTTGCCACTGTTTTATAGGTGCATGGCCTGCTGGCGTCCACTGAAGATGCGGGAATACAAAACACCGCGCCTCTGTGGTGGAATGAAGCCCGGCCCGTCCATCCACCATCCACCATGATGAGGGGATGGGATGATGGAGCTGCCGCATACCGCACCTCCGCCCAGGTCAGTTCCAGCTCTTGCCTACAGTGGCTACGGTGGTGAGCAGCGCTAGGCTCGTACCTGGGCTGGGCTTGCAGGGGAGTGCACACTGCCCCGCCGTACCCCGCTGTGGGCCGTTCGCAGCTGGGCCCGCCTAGCCTGCTTGCCTGCTTGGGCTTGGCCCTCGGTGAGGGTGAGGTGTCCTCCACCGCGTTCCGTTTTTAGATCATTTTGGATGCCATGTGACTGCGAAGCAAGGACTGATTAATTACTGATGATTTCGATAGATTGGATCTAACTCTTTTCCTGTGTCTTGAGAACAGATCGTTCAGTTAGGTACTGTCCACGTGGACATGTCCTTTGATGACTTGAAATTAGTTGCAAATTGGGCACTTACACAGTAGATGTACACGATGGAAACCTCACCTCACCTCATCATCGTCTCATCCGCCCACGAACCCATGCCATCTTTCAGGGGCTTCATCTTCACTCCATGGCATCCCCTGTGAGCCAGCCAGCACCCCGTATAAGTTGCATTCTTTTCTTTTCTTCCCGCTGCTGGTACAAGCATGCACATCACTATGTTGTCCCTCTATAGCGTCAAAAAGCATCCATCTGCCCATCCTTGCCCGTGCCTCCTTACACACGCACCGCGTTGGCGTCGGCACATTCAGTTACCCGTCTTTTCCCACGCTGCAAGACTCGACGTCCCCGGCTGCTTCCCCGTGCTGTGCCATGTCAAAATAATCGTAGCGCTCCGTGGCGTCTGAACTTGATCTTGATGATGGGTCGAGCTTCACTTCCCCTGATAGGGTGATAGTATGAGAGTTACCACCACAACTGTCTCTAGCAAGGACGAGAGTCAAAGGACAGGTCACCCAGGCATCAAAGACCTCATTAACACCGATCACAAAGCAATCACGAAGCATCATTTGAGATACAACCAAGTCTCTTTTTCCGGGCTAATACCCGTCTAGTTTTTCTTATCGAAGATCAATCTACAGACCATCCCAAGGAAGCAGCCACAATCTTTAGTCCTCCACATCCTCTTCTCCCCTCCGATTTACTTTCACCTCCCCTCCCCCATGTTAGCAAAGGCGCCCTGAGAATCCCGCTTGGGTATCCTGTATTCCAGGGCCATATGCTGCCGAAACTGCCAACCGTGATGTCGGGGGAAGAGCGAGCAAAGTCCACCGGCGGTAAAACCCCCCCAAGCCGAACCAAAGAAAGAAGTCGAGATAAAGACAGTAAGTTCGCACCATGAGAGCCCAAGCAGAACTAGCGGGGACTCTAGCACCCGTTCCCCTCGAGTTCCATGTCAACGAGCGCCGTGGCCACTGCAATGTAACTCGGGGAGATAACCCGCCACCGTGGCACACACAACGCTCCTCGCTCAACCACCTCTGCTGCCGTGCACACCCTGCTTGGCCAGAGCATGCCGAACTGTCAGCCAAAGAGCTGAGCCCCTCCCTCCGAACCGGGCGTCGACGACATGGCTGCAAGCCACGAGTTGATAGAGTGTTGCCATCGACCCAATGGGCACCCCCCCTCCTTGGCGAGTTCGTCACGGTTCTCGCAGCAGAGCCCAATGATGTCGCTCCGAGGAAGGAGGATAAGAGGATCCTCCTCGTGTTCGAGAATGGTTGAGCCGACCAGTATCCCGAAGAGAACGGAGTGCAGCCCCCGCTGTGAAGAGAAAGAAGGAAAGATAGCCAATGAAACAATTTTGCTCAAGTTGAACAAACAAGCAATCTCGGTCTCGCACCAGCTCTTTGACAGGTCATCGCCTATTGAGGGACCCCGTCAACGCCCTAGTTGTTGGACGGTTAGGATCGGAGTCCAGCAACCTTGGAGTCGCTGTCGTCCGCACCGGCATCAGCATCGGATGCGCCTCCGACGTCGCCTGGCATCATGTACGATGCATGCTCGCCGTGGTTATGCGCAACAAAAGATGTCCCATGGTGGGCGTTGCCGCCATCGGTCGCGCCGCGGCTGTCCATGTAGGTGCTCGTGATAGTGGCAGCAGGCGACCCCGCAACCGAGGTGGTCGTGTCAGTGTACCGGTAGGTCATGTCGGGGCCGGAGCCCGACTGGCGCATCGGGTCAGCAGCGGCGGTGCCGGGCGAGTACATGGCAGCGTCCGAGGGGCTGGTGGGGGCATAGAGGTCGTCGGACCGGGCGAGCTGGGTGACAAGCGCCGTGGGAGGGAACGACGCGGCAGTAGTGGGAATGCTCGACGAGGACTGATAGTCGGGGTAGCCGGAGCCGGAGGCATCGGAATCGGGGGTCATGGGGGAAGAACCCGAGGCCGAGGACTGCGACGACCTGCCGTGAACCGGAGAGGAGGACTCGTTCCGGTAAGGGATTCCTCCAGCGGCAGTCAAGGCAGCACGTCCCGCGGGGGTAGAGACGCGGGAGATAGGGATAGTCCGGTCATGGACATCGGCACCGGTGGCAGCAGGAGACGCAGCAGAGACGGCGGCAGAGGGGTTGTGCCTCGCAGTAATTCGGCGGAAGAATCTGGCATAGCTGGCCATGCCCGGCAGCGAGCCTCGCTGAGCCTGTTGAGCCTGTTGAGCCTGTTGAGCCTGTTGAGCCTGTTGAGCCTGTTGAACCTGCTGAGCCTGCTGGGCCTGCTGGGCTTGCTGGGCTTGCTGGGCTTGCTGAGCATGCTCGAATGGGTGGCAGGCCGGAGGGTAGGCGCTGTAGTCGACGCCCTGCTGCTCAACCGACATGTTACTAGCCCAAGTCGCGGCCGGGTCGAAGGAGCGTCCTTGGTAGGTAAAGGAACACGGGCTGGGGCGGTAGGCCAGGACCTCGGTGACGCGGTCGTGCGAGAGGCCCGGGTACTGTGATGGAGAAGCCTGAGAACCCTGGGCGCTGGTAGAGCCGCGAGAGTGGTACTGGCGGGAGGCCTCGATGCTGTAGTTGAAGTCCTCCTCCTGCTTCAGCTGCGTCTCCTGCGAGGCGACCTAGTCCAACAGTCAGTCAAGTGTAAGACGAACGGGGATCCTCTCAGGTCACTTACTCGGAGGAACATGCATGGCTCATAGCCAGCGTTCCTGCAGCTGTGGCAGGCCTGTCCGTTGCCCCGATCGCCGCTGCATCGGATCTTTCTCTTGCGGCAGCGTCCACACTGGTCTAGTATTAGCCTGATCCATCTTCAAGTTGAGCCTCGCCAGGTCAGAGAACAAAGGGGAAGGGCACGGAAACAAGCATAAGAGAAGAAACATACGGCAACGGCAATCCTCTTGCGCTGGGGAAAAGTGCCATCCGTCTCACCCTGGGGCGAGGCCCGAGGGTCTGGGTAGCTGGGGAATGCGCCCTGTCGTCTCTCGGGGTACGACGGCGGGTAGGCCTCGGCCCGGTCGTCGTTGCGCCGGCCCCCCTTGCAGGGCGGGTAGTAAGTGATAGTCACCATCGCTGGCTTGTCAACTTGCGTGGCAGAAGTCCGAGGATGTGGCTTGGATGTGTTATTGTCGAGGACAGCGGACGGGTAAGCTGTGGCCCGGTCAACCTCGTCACTGCGCCAGTTCATGTTAGCATTATCCGTTTGAGACGGCAAGAGAAGGGTAATTACAGGAGTTCTCAAGTGGAAGAGATTTGGGTTCGTCAACGCTCAAATATTGGCACCTCTTGTGAAGGGTGATGGAAGGTCTGAAGTGAGGCGTTGAGCTGAGCAGAAGGTGAAGACAGTGAATGTCGATGAGTTGAGGAAGGAAGAGCTCGAGAGGAGCAGAGAGGCCGTACGACTCACTTATAGTTGTCGCGGACATACCCACCGCGAGGTCGGCCAAGGTCCATCTGGATCTGGATCTTGTTTGCCTCGTCCAGCACGAGCCCCCCTTTCCCCAGTCACCCCTTCAAACGAAGACAACCTTGCTGGGGGACGTCAACACAGTCTGATCCACCAAAGACAATACTGAGGCTGGTACGAAGGCACGCACGCTGGGGCTGCTTGCTTGTGAATTACACCCCGGCCCCTCGCACAAAGATGCCACTTGCCTGACTCACTCCAACGCTCAAACCCTCTCAGAAAGGGGACCGCCGCCGCTGACTGGCGGGTCTTCGCGTAACCGCCAGATAGCCAGGTCGGATAGGTACACGACGACTGGGGTGATTCCATGCGGCACCAGCCTGTCTAAGGCCATGTCCTTCCATGGAGAAACGAGGAGCAAACAGGCAGGGATCGTGATGGAGGGTAGATCTAGGCGCCGATCAGATTGAGGCTTTGCTCATCGTCGAACCAGACGCGCAGGTCTGCTGGTCTCAGACCCCCTGAGGCCGAAACGAGGTTCTCGAGAGCGTTTGTTTGCAAAGGACTAGGACTTCCCACTGTGTTTTCAGAGACATCGGCCGCACGGTGACATCGAGGGACCATGTCGAAAGTCACTCCGCCATGCCTCTCGGCACATGGACGACAGGGGCCGCTTCGGTGCCCGGCACAGCATACCGCGTGGAGTTCGAAGTCCTTGTGGTCTCGCTACTTGCAAGTGGTGCTTCGGCGATGGAGACAGGCGGCGATGCTCTGTTTGACGGGTTACCCCCTATGTTCCCTTGACACCGGTCCATGTCGTCGTCCACTTTGAGCAAGATGCGTCGTCAAGAAGGAAGCAGTGAAGGGCTCCCCACTGTCTAGGAGACAAACAACGGCGACTGCTCAGAGGCCTCACCCCACTTGTGCAAACCTGTAGGCTGTGAGACAATGACACGATAGATGGAGAGGCTTCGTACTCAGATACATTGACGGTACTGGGATGTGCGAGCGCAGACTTTCTCTGGGTAACGCAGCCGCAAGTCACTCGTCAAGATATGTTCGAACATGGACTTCTCAGTCCTTGCCGTGTAACGCCGTGGCAGCACAGCGGTGACGAGAAGGGATATCAAGTTGTCCCGATGACAACGTCTCAACAGTGTGAGTCCCATCACCACGAGCTCAACACTGGTCGGCTGGTCAAAGTTTGTCGTCTCGGTTTCAGCTATGACGCGCCATGCGCAGAAGCTGCATCAGACGCAGCATTTATCCGTTGAACGGCCATAATCCTCCTGCACCAGCACCTGAATGTCGTCAAGCTATCGACGGCTGACGAGGACAGAACAAGACAGAAAATGGCAAGGAGGCCCGTGATTTGACAGCGGCACACACCGTGACTACTATGTCCCGTTAAGCAAACATTGAAGAGGTGGGAAGATGGTCCATACGGCGTCGAAGGGATGCGGCCACGCTGCATGTTTGCTCACATAGTGCTTCGGCCACGTCGCTCTAGCTTAATTGAGGCTCGACAGGCATGGACGCACAAACCGCCTAAGATGGTTTGGGAAAGAGAAGTGAGGAACAGAGCTACCAGTGCCATCGCAGTCGCCATCGTCCTCCGTTACGGTCGCACAGGCACAGTGGTGGTGGGCGTCCGCGGGGTTGACGTCCGTGTTGGGGGTCAAAACCTGGGACTCGGATTCCACGTACCAGCCCACGCAAGGCTACGCGCAGCAGCAGTAGCAGGAAAAGGGCCGGGGCCAACTCAATTGACATGGCCAAACGGTCAATCTTGTGCGAGTGTAATGATAGCAGGGCCAGACCGCTCCGTATGGGGA